>OX451215.1:79495315-79656066 GCA_949628195.1 Phasia obesa
TCTCGATTAGGCGCTATTTTAAGAAGATACAGCAAAAATAAGATTTTCATATAAAAAATAGATTTGTTATGAAAAATATAGGTCGTCACAGATTTTTGTCCTTTTCTCGATTAGACGCTGTTTTAAGAAGATACAGCAAAAATAAGATTTTCATATAAAAAATTGATTTGTTATGAAAAATATAGGTCGTCACAGATTTTTGTCCTTTTCTCGATTAGACGCTGTTTTAAGAAGATACAGCAAAAATAAGATTTTCATATAAAAAATTGATTTTTTATGAAAAATATAGATCGTCACAGATTTTTGTCCTTTTCTCGATTAGACGCTGTTTTAAGAAGATACAGCAAAAATAAGATTTTCATATAAAAAATTGATTTTTATGAAAAATATAGATCGTCACAGATTTTTGTCCTTTTCTCGATTAGGCGCTGTTTTAAGAAGATACAGCAAAAATAAGATTTTCATATAAAAAATAGCTTTTTTATGAAAAATATAGGTCGTCACAGATTTTTGTCCTTTTCTCGATTAGACGCTGTTTTAAGAAGATACAGCAAAAATAAGATTTTCATATAAAAAAAATGTTTTTTTATGAAAAATATAGGTCGTCACAGATTTTTGTCCTTTTCTCGATTAGACGCCGTTTTAAGAAGATACAGCAAAAATAAGATTTTCATATAAAAAATAGATTTTTTATGAAAAATATAGGTCGTCACAGATTTTTGTCCTTTTCTCGATTAGACGCTGTTTTAAGAAGATACAGCAAAAATAAGATTTTCATATAAAAAATAGATTTTTTATGAAAAATATAGGTCGTCACAGATTTTTGTCCTTTTCTCGATTAGACGCTGTTTTAAGAAGATACAGCAAAAATAAGATTTTCATATAAAAAAAATGGTTTTTTATGAAAAATATATGTCGTCACAGATTTTTGTCCTTTCTCGATTAGACGCCGTTTTAAGAAGATACACCAAAAATAAGATTTTCATATAAAAATAGATTTTTAGATAGGTCGTCACAGATTTTTGTCCTTTTCTCGATTAGACGCTGTTTTAAGAAGATACAGCAAAAATAAGATTTTCATATAAAAAATAGATTTTTTATGAAAAATATAGGTCGTCACAGATTTTTGTCCTTTTCTCGATTAGACGCTGTTTTAACAAGATACAGCAAAAATAAGATTTTCATATAAAAAAATGGTTTTTTATGAAAAATATATGTCGTCACAGATTTTTGTCCTTTTCTCGATTAGACGCCGTTTTAAGAAGATACACCAAAAATAAGATTTTCATATAAAAAATAGATTTTTTATGAAAAATATAGGTCGTCACAGACTTTTGTCCTTTTCTCGATTAGGCGCTATTTTAAGAAGATACAGCAAAAATAAGATTTTCATATAAAAATAGATTTTTTATGAAAAATATAGGTCGTCACAGATTTTTGTCCTTTTCTCGATTAGACGCTGTTTTAAGAAGATACAGCAAAAATAAGATTTTCATATAAAAAATTGATTTTTTATGAAAAATATAGGTCGTCACAGATTTTTGTCCTTTTCTCGATTAGACGCTGTTTTAAGAAGATACAGCAAAAATAAGATTTTCATATAAAAATTGATTTTTTATGAAAAATATAGATCGTCACAGATTTTTGTCCTTTTCTCGATTAGGCGCTGTTTTAAGAAGATACAGCAAAAATAAGATTTTCATATAAAAAATAGCTTTTTTATGAAAAATATAGGTCGTCACAGATTTTTGTCCTTTTCTCGATTAGACGCTGTTTTAAGAAGATACAGCAAAAATAAGATTTTCATATAAAAAAAATGGTTTTTTATGAAAAATATATGTCGTCACAGATTTTTGTCCTTTTCTCGATTAGACGCCGTTTTAAGAAGATACACCAAAAATAAGATTTTCATATAAAAAATAGATTTTTAGATAGGTCGTCACAGATTTTTGTCCTTTTCTCGATTAGACGCTGTTTTAAGAAGATACAGCAAAAATAAGATTTTCATATAAAAAATAGATTTTTTATGAAAAATATAGGTCGTCACAGATTTTTGTCCTTTTCTCGATTAGACGCTGTTTTAACAAGATACAGCAAAAATAAGATTTTCATATAAAAAAATGGTTTTTTATGAAAAATATATGTCGTCACAGATTTTTGTCCTTTTCTCGATTAGACGCCGTTTTAAGAAGATACACCAAAAATAAGATTTTCATATAAAAAATAGATTTTTTATGAAAAATATAGGTCGTCACAGACTTTTGTCCTTTTCTCGATTAGGCGCTATTTTAAGAAGATACAGCAAAAATAAGATTTTCATATAAAAAATAGATTTGTTATGAAAAATATAGGTCGTCACAGATTTTTGTCCTTTTCTCGATTAGACGCTGTTTTAAGAAGATACAGCAAAAATAAGATTTTCATATAAAAAATTGATTTTTTATGAAAAATATAGGTCGTCACAGATTTTTGTCCTTTTCTCGATTAGACGCTGTTTTAAGAAGATACAGCAAAAATAAGATTTTCATATAAAAAATTGATTTTTTATGAAAAATATAGATCGTCACAGATTTTTGTCCTTTTCTCGATTAGGCGCTGTTTTAAGAAGATACAGCAAAAATAAGATTTTCATATAAAAAATAGCTTTTTTATGAAAAATATAGGTCGTCACAGATTTTTGTCCTTTTCTCGATTAGACGCTGTTTTAAGAAGATACAGCAAAAATAAGATTTTCATATATAAAAAATTTATTTTTTATGAAAAATATAGGTCGCCACAGATTTTTGTCCTTTTCTCGATTAGACGCTGTTTTAAGAAGATACAGCAAAAATAAGATTTTCATATAAAAAATAGCTTTTTTATGAAAAATATAGGTCGTCACAGATTTTTGTCCTTTTCTCGATTAGACGCTGTTTTAAGAAGATACAGCAAAAATAAGATTTTCATATATAAAAAATTTATTTTTTATGAAAAATATAGGTCGCCACAGATTTTTGTCCTTTTCTCGATTAGACGCTGTTTTAAGAAGATACAGCAAAAATAAGATTTTCATATATAAAAAATAGATTTTTTATGAAAAATATAGGTCGTCACAGATTTCTGTCCTTTTCTCGATTAGACGCTGTTTTAAGAAGATACAGCAAAAATAAGATTTTCATATAAAAAAAATGTTTTTTTATGAAAAATATAGGTCGTCACAGATTTTTGTCCTTTTCTCGATTAGGCGCTGTTTTAAGAAGATACAGCAAAAATAAGATTTTCATATAAAAAATAGATTTTTTATGAAAAATATAGGTCGTCACAGATTTTTGTCCTTTTCTCGATTAGACGCTGTTTTAAGAAGATACAGCAAAAATAAGATTTTCATATAAAAAATAGATTTTTTATGAAAAATATAGGTCGTCACAGATTTTTGTCCTTTTCTCGATTAGACGCTGTTTTAAGAAGATACAGCAAAAATAAGATTTTCATATAAAAAATAGATTTTTTATGAAAAATATAGGTCGTCACAGATTTTTGTCCTTTTCTCGATTAGACGCTGTTTTAAGAAGATACAGCAAAAATAAGATTTTCATATAAAAAATAGATTTTTTATGAAAAATATAGGTCGTCACAGATTTTTGTCCTTTTTTCGATTAGACGCTGTTTTAAGAAGATACAGCAAAAATAAGATTTTCATATAAAAAATAGATTTTTTATGAAAAATATAGGTCGTCACAGATTTTTGTCCTTTTCTCGATTAGGCGCTGTTTTAAGAAGATACAGCAAAAATAAGATTTTCATATAAAAAATAGATTTTTGATGAAAAATATAGGTCGTCACAGATTTTTGTCCTTTTCTCGATTAGACGCTGTTTTAAGAAGATACAGCAAAAATAAGATTTTCATATAAAAAATAGATTTTTTATGAAAAATATAGGTCGTCACAGATTTTTGTCCTTTTCTCGATTAGACGCTGTTTTAAGAAGATACAGCAAAAATAAGATTTTCATATAAAAAATAGATTTTTTATGAAAAATATAGGTCGTCACAGATTTTTGTCCCTTTCTCGATTAGACGCTGTTTTAAGAAGATACAGCAAAAATAAGATTTTCATATAAAAAATAGATTTTTTATGAAAAATATAGGTCGTCACAGATTTTTGTCCTTTTCTCGATTAGACGCTGTTTTAAGAAGATACAGCAAAAATAAGATTTTCATATAAAAAATAGATTTTTTATGAAAAATATAGGTCGTCACAGATTTTTGTCCTTTTCTCGATTAGACGCTGTTTTAAGAAGATACAGCAAAAATAAGATTTTCATATAAAAAATAGATTTTTTATAAAAAAAATATAGGTCGTCACAGATTTTTGTCCTTTTCTCGATTAGACGCTGTTTTAAGAAGATACAGCAAAAATAAGATTTTCATATAAAAAATAGATTTTTTATGAAAAATATAGGTCGTCACAGATTTTTGTCCTTTTCTCGATTAGACGCTGTTTTAAGAAGATACAGCAAAAATAAGATTTTCATATAAAAAATAGATTTTTTATGAAAAATATAGGTCGTCACAGATTTTTGTCCTTTTCTCGATTAGACGCTGTTTTAAGAAGATACAGCAAAAATAAGATTTTCATATAAAAAATAGATTTTTTATGAAAAATATAGGTCGTCACAGATTTTTGTCCTTTTCTCGATTTTAAGAAGATACAGCAAAAATAAGATTTTCATATAAAAAATAGATTTTTTATGAAAAATATAGGTCGTCACAGATTTTTGTCCTTTTCTCGATTAGACGCTGTTTTAAGAAGATACAGCAAAAATAAGATTTTCATATAAAAAAAATGGTTTTTTATGAAAAATATATGTCGTCACAGATTTTTGTCCTTTTCTCGATTAGACGCCGTTTTAAGAAGATACACCAAAAATAAGATTTTCATATAAAAAATAGATTTTTAGATAGGTCGTCACAGATTTTTGTCCTTTTCTCGATTAGACGCTGTTTTAAGAAGATACAGCAAAAATAAGATTTTCATATAAAAAATAGATTTTTTATGAAAAATATAGGTCGTCACAGATTTTTGTCCTTTTCTCGATTAGACGCTGTTTTAAGAAGATACAGCAAAAATAAGATTTTCATATAAAAAAAATGGTTTTTTATGAAAAATATATGTCGTCACAGATTTTTGTCCTTTTCTCGATTAGACGCCGTTTTAAGAAGATACACCAAAAATAAGATTTTCATATAAAAAATAGATTTTTTATGAAAAATATAGGTCGTCACAGACTTTTGTCCTTTTCTCGATTATGCGCTGTTTTAAGAAGATACAGCAAAAATAAGATTTTCATATAAAAAATAGATTTTTTATGAAAAATATAGGTCGTCACAGATTTTTGTCCTTTTCTCGATTAGACGCTGTTTTAAGAAGATACAGCAAAAATAAGATTTTCATATATAAAAAATTCATTTTTTATGAAAAATATAGGTCGCCACAGATTTTTGTCCTTTTCTCGATTAGACGCTGTTTTAAGAAGATACAGCAAAAATAAGATTTTCATATATAAAAAATAGATTTTTTATGAAAAATATAGGTCGTCACAGATTTCTGTCCTTTTCTCGATTAGACGCTGTTTTAAGAAGATACAGCAAAAATAAGATTTTCATATAAAAAAAATGTTTTTTTATGAAAAATATAGGTCGTCACAGATTTTTGTCCTTTTCTCGATTAGACGCCGTTTTAAGAAGATACAGCAAAAATAAGATTTTCATATAAAAAATAGATTTTTTATGAAAAATATAGGTCGTCACAGATTTTTGTCCTTTTCTCGATTAGACGCTGTTTTAAGAAGATACAGCAAAAATAAGATTTTCATATAAAAAATAGATTTTTTATGAAAAATATAGGTCGTCACAGATTTTTGTCCTTTTCTCGATTAGACGCTGTTTTAAGAAGATACAGCAAAAATAAGATTTTCATATAAAAAAAATGGTTTTTTATGAAAAATATATGTCGTCACAGATTTTTGTCCTTTTCTCGATTAGACGCCGTTTTAAGAAGATACACCAAAAATAAGATTTTCATATAAAAAATAGATTTTTAGATAGGTCGTCACAGATTTTTGTCCTTTTCTCGATTAGACGCTGTTTTAAGAAGATACAGCAAAAATAAGATTTTCATATAAAAAATTGATTTTTTATGAAAAATATAGGTCGTCACAGATTTTTGTCCTTTTCTCGATTAGACGCTGTTTTAAGAAGATACAGCAAAAATAAGATTTTCATATAAAAAATAGATTTTTTATGAACAATAGATCGTCACAGATTTTTGTCCTTTTCTCGATTAGTCGCTGTTTTAAGAAGATACAGCAAAAATAAGATTTTCATATAAAAAATTGATTTTTTATGAAAAATATAGGTCGTCACAGATTTTTGTCCTTTTCTCGATTAGACGCTGTTTTAAGAAGATACAGCAAAAATAAGATTTTCATATAAAAAATAGATTTTTTATGAACAATATAGGTCGTCACAGATTTTTGTCCTTTTCTCGATTAGGCGCTGTTTTAAGAAGATACAGCAAAAATAAGATTTTCATATAAAAAATTGATTTTTTATGAAAAATATAGGTCGTCACAGATTTTTGTCCTTTTCTCGATTAGACGCTGTTTTAAGAAGATACAGCAAAAATAAGATTTTCATATAAAAAATTGATTTTTTATGAAAAATATAGGTCGTCACAGATTTTTGTCCTTTTCTCGATTAGACGCTGTTTTAAGAAGATACAGCAAAAATAAGATTTTCATATAAAAAATTGATTTTTTATGAAAAATATAGGTCGTCACAGATTTTTGTCCTTTTCTCGATTAGACGCTGTTTTAAGAAGATACAGCAAAAATAAGATTTTCATATAAAAAATTGATTTTTTATGAAAAATATAGATCATCACAGATTTTTGTCCTTTTCTCGATTAGGTGCTGTTTTAAGAAGATACAGCAAAAATAAGATTTTCATATAAAAAATAGCTTTTTTATGAAAAATATAGGTCGTCACAGATTTTTGTCCTTTTCTCGATTAGACGCTGTTTTAAGAAGATACAGCAAAAATAAGATTTTCATATATAAAAAATTTATTTTTTATGAAAAATATAGGTCGCCACAGATTTTTGTCCTTTTCTCGATTAGACGCTGTTTTAAGAAGATACAGCAAAAATAAGATTTTCATATATAAAAAATAGATTTTTTATGAAAAATATAGGTCGTCACAGATTTCTGTCCTTTTCTCGATTAGACGCTGTTTTAAGAAGATACAGCAAAAATAAGATTTTCATATAAAAAAAATGTTTTTTTATGAAAAATATAGGTCGTCACAGATTTTTGTCCTTTTCTCGATTAGACGCCGTTTTAAGAAGATACAGCAAAAATAAGATTTTCATATAAAAAATAGATTTTTTATGAAAAATATAGGTCGTCACAGATTTTTGTCCTTTTCTCGATTAGACGCTGTTTTAAGAAGATACAGCAAAAATAAGATTTTCATATAAAAAATAGATTTTTTATGAAAAATATAGGTCGTCACAGATTTTTGTCCTTTTCTCGATTAGACGCTGTTTTAAGAAGATACAGCAAAAATAAGATTTTCATATAAAAAAAATGGTTTTTTATGAAAAATATATGTCGTCACAGATTTTTGTCCTTTTCTCGATTAGACGCCGTTTTAAGAAGATACACCAAAAATAAGATTTTCATATAAAAAATAGATTTTTAGATAGGTCGTCACAGATTTTTGTCCTTTTCTCGATTAGACGCTGTTTTAAGAAGATACAGCAAAAATAAGATTTTCATATAAAAAATTGATTTTTTATGAAAAATATAGGTCGTCACAGATTTTTGTCCTTTTCTCGATTAGACGCTGTTTTAAGAAGATACAGCAAAAATAAGATTTTCATATAAAAAATTGATTTTTTATAAAAAATATAGGTCGTCACAGATTTTTGTCCTTTTCTCGATTAGACGCTGTTTTAAGAAGATACAGCAAAAATAAGATTTTCATATAAAAAATTGTTTTATGAAAAATATAGATCGTCACAGATTTTTGTCCTTTTCTCGATTAGGCGCTGTTTTAAGAAGATACAGCAAAAATAAGATTTTCATATAAAAAATAGCTTTTTTATGAAAAATATAGGTCGTCACAGATTTTTGTCCTTTTCTCGATTAGACGCTGTTTTAAGAAGATACAGCAAAAATAAGATTTTCATATATAAAAAATTTATTTTTTATGAAAAATATAGGTCGCCACAGATTTTTGTCCTTTTCTCGATTAGACGCAGTTTTAAGAAGATACAGCAAAAATAAGATTTTCATATATAAAAAATAGATTTTTTATGAAAAATATAGGTCGTCACAGATTTCTGTCCTTTTCTCGATTAGACGCTGTTTTAAGAAGATACAGCAAAAATAAGATTTTCATATAAAAAAAATGTTTTTTTATGAAAAATATAGGTCGTCACAGATTTTTGTCCTTTTCTCGATTAGACGCCGTTTTAAGAAGATACAGCAAAAATAAGATTTTCATATAAAAAATAGATTTTTTATGAAAAATATAGGTCGTCACAGATTTTTGTCCTTTTCTCGATTAGACGCTGTTTTAAGAAGATACAGCAAAAATAAGATTTTCATATAAAAAATTGATTTTTTATGAAAAATATAGGTCGTCACAGATTTTTGTCCTTTTCTCGATTAGGCGCTGTTTTAAGAAGATACAGCAAAAATAAGATTTTCATATAAAAATAGATTTTTTATGAACAATATAGGTCGTCACAGATTTTTGTCCTTTTCTCGATTAGACGCTGTTTTAAGAAGATACAGCAAAAATAAGATTTTCATATAAAAAAAATGTTTTTTTATGAAAAATATAGGTCGTCACAGATTTTTGTCCTTTTCTCGATTAGACGCCGTTTTAAGAAGATACAGCAAAAATAAGATTTTCATATAAAAAATAGATTTTTTATGAAAAATATAGGTCGTCACAGATTTTTGTCCTTTTCTCGATTAGACGCTGTTTTAAGAAGATACAGCAAAAATAAGATTTTCATATAAAAAATTGATTTTTTATGAAAAATATAGGTCGTCACAGATTTTTGTCCTTTTCTCGATTAGACGCTGTTTTAAGAAGATACAGCAAAAATAAGATTTTCATATAAAAATAGATTTTTTATGAAAAATATAGGTCGTCACAGATTTTTGTCCTTTTCTCGATTAGACGCTGTTTTAAGAAGATACAGCAAAAATAAGATTTTCATATAAAAAATAGATTTTTTATGAAAAATATAGGTCGTCACAGATTTTTGTCCTTTTCTCGATTAGACGCTGTTTTAAGAAGATACAGCAAAAATAAGATTTTCATATAAAAAAAATGGTTTTTTATGAAAAATATAGGTCGTCACAGATTTTTGTCCTTTTCTCGATTAGACGCCGTTTTAAGAAGATACACCAAAAATAAGATTTTCATATAAAAAATAGATTTTTTATGAAAAATATAGGTCGTCACAGATTTTTGTCCTTTTCTCGATTAGGCGCTGTTTTAAGAAGATACAGCAAAAATAAGATTTTCATATAAAAATAGATTTTTTATGAACAATATAGGTCGTCACAGATTTTTGTCCTTTTCTCGATTAGACGCCGTTTTAAGAAGATACAGCAAAAATAAGATTTTCATATAAAAAATAGATTTTTTATGAAAAATATAGGTCGTCACAGATTTTTGTCCTTTTCTCGATTAGACGCTGTTTTAAGAAGATACAGCAAAAATAAGATTTTCATATAAAAAATTGATTTTTTATGAAAAATATAGGTCGTCACAGATTTTTGTCCTTTTCTCGATTAGACGCTGTTTTAAGAAGATACAGCAAAAATAAGATTTTCATATAAAAATAGATTTTTTATGAAAAATATAGGTCGTCACAGATTTTTGTCCTTTTCTCGATTAGACGCCGTTTTAAGAAGATACAGCAAAAATAAGATTTTCATATAAAAAATAGATTTTTTATGAAAAATATAGGTCGTCACAGATTTTTGTCCTTTTCTCGATTAGACGCTGTTTTAAGAAGATACAGCAAAAATAAGATTTTCATATAAAAAATTGATTTTTTATGAAAAATATAGGTCGTCACAGATTTTTGTCCTTTTCTCGATTAGACGCTGTTTTAAGAAGATACAGCAAAAATAAGATTTTCATATAAAAATAGATTTTTTATGAAAAATATAGGTCGTCACAGATTTTTGTCCTTTTCTCGATTAGACGCTGTTTTAAGAAGATACAGCAAAAATAAGATTTTCATATAAAAAATAGATTTTTTATGAAAAATATAGGTCGTCACAGATTTTTGTCCTTTTCTCGATTAGACGCTGTTTTAAGAAGATACAGCAAAAATAAGATTTTCATATAAAAAATAGATTTTTTATGAAAAATATAGGTCGTCACAGATTTTTGTCCTTTTTTCGATTAGACGCTGTTTTAAGAAGATACAGCAAAAATAAGATTTTCATATAAAAATAGATTTTTTATGAAAAATATAGGTCGTCACAGATTTTTGTCCTTTTCTCGATTAGGCACTGTTTTAAAAAGATACAGCATAAATAAGATTTTCATATAAAAAATAGATTTTTTATGAAAAATATAGGTCGTCACAGATTTTTGTCCTTTTCTCGATTAGGCGCTGTTTTAAGAAGATACAGCAAAAATAAGATTTTCATATAAAAATAGATTTTTTATGAAAAATATAGGTCGTCACAGATTTTTGTCCTTTTCTCGATTAGACGCTGTTTTAAGAAGATACAGCAAAAATAAGATTTTCATATAAAAAATAGATTTTTTATGAAAAATATAGGTCGTCACAGATTTTTGTCCTTTTCTCGATTAGACGCTGTTTTAAGAAGATACAGCAAAAATAAGATTTTCATATAAAAAATAGATTTTTTATGAAAAATATAGGTCGTCACAGATTTTTGTCCTTTTCTCGATTAGACTCTGTTTTAAGAAGATACAGCAAAAATAAGATTTTCATATAAAAAAAATGGTTTTTTATGAAAAATATAGGTCGTCACAGATTTTTGTCCTTTTCTCGATTAGACGCTGTTTCAAGAAGATACAGCAAAAATAAGATTTTCATATAAAAAATAGATTTTTTATGAACAATATAGGTCGTCACAGATTTTTGTCCTTTTCTCGATTAGACGCTGTTTTAAGAAGATACAGCAAAAATAAGATTTTCATATAAAAAATATATTTTTTATGAAAAATATAGGTCGTCACAGATTTTTGTCCTTTTCTCGATTAGGCACTGTTTTAAGAAGATACAGCAAAAATAAGATTTTCATATAAAAAATTGATTTTTTATGAAAAATATAGGTCGTCACAGATTTTTGTCCTTTTCTCGATTAGGCGCTGTTTTAAGAAGATACAGCAAAAATAAGATTTTCATATAAAAAATTGATTTTTTATGAAAAATATAGGTCGTCACAGATTTTTGTCCTTTTCTCGATTAGACGCTGTTTTAAGAAGATACAGCAAAAATAAGATTTTCATATAAAAAATTGATTTTTTATGAAAAATATAGGTCGTCACAGATTTTTGTCCTTTTCTCGATTAGACGCTGTTTCAAGAAGATACAGCAAAAATAAGATTTTCATATAAAAAATAGATTTTTTATGAACAATATAGGTCGTCACAGATTTTTGTCCTTTTCTCGATTAGACGCTGTTTTAAGAAGATACAGCAAAAATAAGATTTTCATATATAAAAAATTTATTTTTTATGAAAAATATAGGTCGTCACAGATTTTTGTCCTTTTCTCGATTAGACGCTGTTTTAAGAAGATACAGCAAAAATAAGATTTTCATATATAAAAAATAGATATTTTATGAAAAATATAGGTCGTCACAGATTTCTGTCCTTTTCTCGATTAGACGCTGTTTTAAGAAGATACAGCAAAAATAAGATTTTCATATATAAAAAATAGATTTTTTATGAAAAATATAGGTCGTCACAGATTTCTGTCCTTTTCTCGATTAGACGCTGTTTTAAGAAGATACAGCAAAAATAAGATTTTCATATAAAAAAAATGTTTTTTTATGAAAAATATAGGTCGTCACAGATTTTTGTCCTTTTCTCGATTAGACGCCGTTTTAAGAAGATACAGCAAAAATAAGATTTTCATATAAAAAATAGATTTTTTATGAAAAATATAGGTCGTCACAGATTTTTGTCCTTTTCTCGATTAGACGCTGTTTTAAGAAGATACAGCAAAAATAAGATTTTCATATAAAAATAGATTTTTTATGAAAAATATAGGTCGTCACAGATTTTTGTTCTTTTCTCGATTAGACGCTGTTTTAAGAAGATACAGCAAAAATAAGATTTTCATATAAAAAATAGATTTTTTATGAAAAATATAGGTCGTCACAGATTTTTGTCCTTTTCTCGATTAGACGCTGTTTTAAGAAGATACAGCAAAAATAAGATTTTCATATAAAAAATAGATTTTTTATGAAAAATATAGGTCGTCACAGATTTTTGTCCTTTTCTCGATTAGGCACTGTTTTAAGAAGATACAGCAAAAATAAGATTTTCATATAAAAAATTGATTTTTTATGAAAAATATAGGTCGTCACAGATTTTTGTCCTTTTCTCGATTAGACGCTGTTTTAAGAAGATACAGCAAAAATAAGATTTTCATATAAAAATAGATTTTTTATGAAAAATATAGGTCGTCACAGATTTTTGTCCTTTTCTCGATTAGACGCCGTTTTAAGAAGATACAGCAAAAATAAGATTTTCATATAAAAAATAGATTTTTTATGAAAAATATAGGTCGTCACAGATTTTTGTCCTTTTCTCGATTAGACGCTGTTTTAAGAAGATACAGCAAAAATAAGATTTTCATATAAAAAATTGATTTTTTATGAAAAATATAGGTCGTCACAGATTTTTGTCCTTTTCTCGATTAGACGCTGTTTTAAGAAGATACAGCAAAAATAAGATTTTCATATAAAAATAGATTTTTTATGAAAAATATAGGTCGTCACAGATTTTTGTCCTTTTCTCGATTAGACGCTGTTTTAAGAAGATACAGCAAAAATAAGATTTTCATATAAAAAATAGATTTTTTATGAAAAATATAGGTCGTCACAGATTTTTGTCCTTTTCTCGATTAGACGCTGTTTTAAGAAGATACAGCAAAAATAAGATTTTCATATAAAAAATAGATTTTTTATGAAAAATATAGGTCGTCACAGATTTTTGTCCTTTTTTCGATTAGACGCTGTTTTAAGAAGATACAGCAAAAATAAGATTTTCATATAAAAATAGATTTTTTATGAAAAATATAGGTCGTCACAGATTTTTGTCCTTTTCTCGATTAGGCACTGTTTTAAAAAGATACAGCATAAATAAGATTTTCATATAAAAAATAGATTTTTTATGAAAAATATAGGTCGTCACAGATTTTTGTCCTTTTCTCGATTAGGCGCTGTTTTAAGAAGATACAGCAAAAATAAGATTTTCATATAAAAATAGATTTTTTATGAAAAATATAGGTCGTCACAGATTTTTGTCCTTTTCTCGATTAGACGCTGTTTTAAGAAGATACAGCAAAAATAAGATTTTCATATAAAAAATAGATTTTTTATGAAAAATATAGGTCGTCACAGATTTTTGTCCTTTTCTCGATTAGACGCTGTTTTAAGAAGATACAGCAAAAATAAGATTTTCATATAAAAAATAGATTTTTTATGAAAAATATAGGTCGTCACAGATTTTTGTCCTTTTCTCGATTAGACTCTGTTTTAAGAAGATACAGCAAAAATAAGATTTTCATATAAAAAAAATGGTTTTTTATGAAAAATATAGGTCGTCACAGATTTTTGTCCTTTTCTCGATTAGACGCTGTTTCAAGAAGATACAGCAAAAATAAGATTTTCATATAAAAAATAGATTTTTTATGAACAATATAGGTCGTCACAGATTTTTGTCCTTTTCTCGATTA
Source organism: Phasia obesa (assembly GCA_949628195.1). Classification (NCBI taxonomy): domain Eukaryota; kingdom Metazoa; phylum Arthropoda; class Insecta; order Diptera; family Tachinidae; genus Phasia; species Phasia obesa. Next base: position 79,509,335 of record OX451215.1, read on the forward strand.
GACGCTGTTTTAAGAAGATACAGCAAAAATAAGATTTTCATATAAAAAATATATTTTTTATGAAAAATATAGGTCGTCACAGATTTTTGTCCTTTTCTCGATTAGGCACTGTTTTAAGAAGATACAGCAAAAATAAGATTTTCATATAAAAAATTGATTTTTTATGAAAAATATAGGTCGTCACAGATTTTTGTCCTTTTCTCGATTAGGCGCTGTTTTAAGAAGATACAGCAAAAATAAGATTTTCATATAAAAAATTGATTTTTTATGAAAAATATAGGTCGTCACAGATTTTTGTCCTTTTCTCGATTAGACGCTGTTTTAAGAAGATACAGCAAAAATAAGATTTTCATATAAAAAATTGATTTTTTATGAAAAATATAGGTCGTCACAGATTTTTGTCCTTTTCTCGATTAGACGCTGTTTCAAGAAGATACAGCAAAAATAAGATTTTCATATAAAAAATAGATTTTTTATGAACAATATAGGTCGTCACAGATTTTTGTCCTTTTCTCGATTAGACGCTGTTTTAAGAAGATACAGCAAAAATAAGATTTTCATATATAAAAAATTTATTTTTTATGAAAAATATAGGTCGTCACAGATTTTTGTCCTTTTCTCGATTAGACGCTGTTTTAAGAAGATACAGCAAAAATAAGATTTTCATATATAAAAAATAGATATTTTATGAAAAATATAGGTCGTCACAGATTTCTGTCCTTTTCTCGATTAGACGCTGTTTTAAGAAGATACAGCAAAAATAAGATTTTCATATAAAAAAAATGTTTTTTTATGAAAAATATAGGTCGTCACAGATTTTTGTCCTTTTCTCGATTAGACGCCGTTTTAAGAAGATACAGCAAAAATAAGATTTTCATATAAAAAATAGATTTTTTATGAAAAATATAGGTCGTCACAGATTTTTGTCCTTTTCTCGATTAGACGCTGTTTTAAGAAGATACAGCAAAAATAAGATTTTCATATAAAAATAGATTTTTTATGAAAAATATAGGTCGTCACAGATTTTTGTTCTTTTCTCGATTAGACGCTGTTTTAAGAAGATACAGCAAAAATAAGATTTTCATATAAAAAATAGATTTTTTATGAAAAATATAGGTCGTCACAGATTTTTGTCCTTTTCTCGATTAGACGCTGTTTTAAGAAGATACAGCAAAAATAAGATTTTCATATAAAAAATAGATTTTTTATGAAAAATATAGGTCGTCACAGATTTTTGTCCTTTTCTCGATTAGACGCTGTTTTAAGAAGATACAGCAAAAATAAGATTTTCATATAAAAAATTGATTTTTTATGAAAAATATAGGTCGTCACAGATTTTTGTCCTTTTCTCGATTAGACGCTGTTTTAAGAAGATACAGCAAAAATAAGATTTTCATATAAAAAATTGATTTTTTATGAAAAATATAGGTCGTCACAGATTTTTGTCCTTTTCTCGATTAGACGCTGTTTTAAGAAGATACAGCAAAAATAAGATTTTCATATAAAAAATAGATTTTTTATGAACAATATAGGTCGTCACAGATTTTTGTTCTTTTCTCGATTAGACGCTGTTTTAAGAAGATACAGCAAAAATAAGATTTTCATATAAAAAATAGATTTTTTATGAAAAATATAGGTCGTCACAGATTTTTGTCCTTTTCTCGATTAGACGCTGTTTTAAGAAGATACAGCAAAAATAAGATTTTCATATAAAAAATAGATTTTTTATGAAAAATATAGGTCGTCACAGATTTTTGTCCTTTTCTCGATTAGACGCTGTTTTAAGAAGATACAGCAAAAATAAGATTTTCATATAAAAAAAATGGTTTTTTATGAAAAATATAGGTCGTCACAGATTTTTGTCCTTTTCTCGATTAGACGCTGTTTCAAGAAGATACAGCAAAAATAAGATTTTCATATAAAAAATAGATTTTTTATGAACAATATAGGTCGTCACAGATTTTTGTCCTTTTCTCGATTAGACGCTGTTTTAAGAAGATACAGCAAAAATAAGATTTTCATATAAAAAATATATTTTTTATGAAAAATATAGGTCGTCACAGATTTTTGTCCTTTTCTCGATTAGGCACTGTTTTAAGAAGATACAGCAAAAATAAGATTTTCATATAAAAAATTGATTTTTTATGAAAAATATAGGTCGTCACAGATTTTTGTCCTTTTCTCGATTAGGCGCTGTTTTAAGAAGATACAGCAAAAATAAGATTTTCATATAAAAAATTGATTTTTTATGAAAAATATAGGTCGTCACAGATTTTTGTCCTTTTCTCGATTAGACGCTGTTTTAAGAAGATACAGCAAAAATAAGATTTTCATATAAAAAATTGATTTTTTATGAAAAATATAGGTCGTCACAGATTTTTGTCCTTTTCTCGATTAGACGCTGTTTTAAGAAGATACAGCAAAAATAAGATTTTCATATAAAAAATAGATTTTTTATGAACAATATAGGTCGTCACAGATTTTTGTCCTTTTCTCGATTAGACGCTGTTTTAAGAAGATACAGCAAAAATAAGATTTTCATATATAAAAAATTTATTTTTTATGAAAAATATAGGTCGTCACAGATTTTTGTCCTTTTCTCGATTAGACGCTGTTTCAAGAAGATACAGCAAAAATAAGATTTTCATATAAAAAATAGATTTTTTATGAACAATATAGGTCGTCACAGATTTTTGTCCTTTTCTCGATTAGACGCTGTTTTAAGAAGATACAGCAAAAATAAGATTTTCATATAAAAAATTGATTTTTTATGAAAAATATAGGTCGTCACAGATTTTTGTCCTTTTCTCGATTAGACGCTGTTTTAAGAAGATACAGCAAAAATAAGATTTTCATATATAAAAAATTTATTTTTTATGAAAAATATAGGTCGTCACAGATTTTTGTCCTTTTCTCGATTAGACGCTGTTTCAAGAAGATACAGCAAAAATAAGATTTTCATATAAAAAATAGATTTTTTATGAACAATATAGGTCGTCACAGATTTTTGTCCTTTTCTCGATTAGGCACTGTTTTAAGAAGATACAGCAAAAATAAGATTTTCATATAAAAAATTGATTTTTTATGAAAAATATAGGTCGTCACAGATTTTTGTCCTTTTCTCGATTAGGCGCTGTTTTAAGAAGATACAGCAAAAATAAGATTTTCATATAAAAAATTGATTTTTTATGAAAAATATAGGTCGTCACAGATTTTTGTCCTTTTCTCGATTAGACGCTGTTTTAAGAAGATACAGCAAAAATAAGATTTTCATATAAAAAATTGATTTTTTATGAAAAATATAGGTCGTCACAGATTTTTGTCCTTTTCTCGATTAGACGCTGTTTTAAGAAGATACAGCAAAAATAAGATTTTCATATAAAAAATAGATTTTTTATGAACAATATAGGTCGTCACAGATTTTTGTCCTTTTCTCGATTAGACGCTGTTTTAAGAAGATACAGCAAAAATAAGATTTTCATATATAAAAAATTTATTTTTTATGAAAAATATAGGTCGTCACAGATTTTTGTCCTTTTCTCGATTAGACGCTGTTTTAAGAAGATACAGCAAAAATAAGATTTTCATATAAAAAATTGATTTTTTATGAAAAATATAGGTCGTCACAGATTTTTGTCCTTTTCTCGATTAGACGCTGTTTTAAGAAGATACAGCAAAAATAAGATTTTCATATATAAAAAATTTATTTTTTATGAAAAATATAGGTCGTCACAGATTTTTGTCCTTTTCTCGATTAGACGCTGTTTTAAGAAGATACAGCAAAAATAAGATTTTCATATAAAAAATATATTTTTTATGAAAAATATAGGTCGTCACAGATTTTTGTCCTTTTCTCGATTAGGCACTGTTTTAAGAAGATACAGCAAAAATAAGATTTTCATATAAAAAATTGATTTTTTATGAAAAATATAGGTCGTCACAGATTTTTGTCCTTTTCTCGATTAGACGCTGTTTTAAGAAGATACAGCAAAAATAAGATTTTCATATATAAAAAATTTATTTTTTATGAAAAATATAGGTCGTCACAGATTTTTGTCCTTTTCTCGATTAGACGCTGTTTCAAGAAGATACAGCAAAAATAAGATTTTCATATAAAAAATAGATTTTTTATGAACAATATAGGTCGTCACAGATTTTTGTCCTTTTCTCGATTAGACGCTGTTTTAAGAAGATACAGCAAAAATAAGATTTTCATATAAAAAATTGATTTTTTATGAAAAATATAGGTCGTCACAGATTTTTGTCCTTTTCTCGATTAGACGCTGTTTTAAGAAGATACAGCAAAAATAAGATTTTCATATATAAAAAATTTATTTTTTATGAAAAATATAGGTCGTCACAGATTTTTGTCCTTTTCTCGATTAGACGCTGTTTCAAGAAGATACAGCAAAAATAAGATTTTCATATAAAAAATAGATTTTTTATGAACAATATAGGTCGTCACAGATTTTTGTCCTTTTCTCGATTAGGCACTGTTTTAAGAAGATACAGCAAAAATAAGATTTTCATATAAAAAATTGATTTTTTATGAAAAATATAGGTCGTCACAGATTTTTGTCCTTTTCTCGATTAGGCGCTGTTTTAAGAAGATACAGCAAAATAAGATTTTCATATAAAAAATTGATTTTTTATGAAAAATATAGGTCGTCACAGATTTTTGTCCTTTTCTCGATTAGACGCTGTTTTAAGAAGATACAGCAAAAATAAGATTTTCATATAAAAAATTGATTTTTTATGAAAAATATAGGTCGTCACAGATTTTTGTCCTTTTCTCGATTAGACGCTGTTTTAAGAAGATACAGCAAAAATAAGATTTTCATATAAAAAATAGATTTTTTATGAACAATATAGGTCGTCACAGATTTTTGTCCTTTTCTCGATTAGACGCTGTTTTAAGAAGATACAGCAAAAATAAGATTTTCATATATAAAAAATTTATTTTTTATGAAAAATATAGGTCGTCACAGATTTTTGTCCTTTTCTCGATTAGACGCTGTTTTAAGAAGATACAGCAAAAATAAGATTTTCATATAAAAAATTGATTTTTTATGAAAAATATAGGTCGTCACAGATTTTTGTCCTTTTCTCGATTAGACGCTGTTTTAAGAAGATACAGCAAAAATAAGATTTTCATATATAAAAAATTTATTTTTTATGAAAAATATAGGTCGTCACAGATTTTTGTCCTTTTCTCGATTAGACGCTGTTTTAAGAAGATACAGCAAAAATAAGATTTTCATATAAAAAATATATTTTTTATGAAAAATATAGGTCGTCACAGATTTTTGTCCTTTTCTCGATTAGGCACTGTTTTAAGAAGATACAGCAAAAATAAGATTTTCATATAAAAATTGATTTTTTATGAAAAATATAGGTCGTCACAGATTTTTGTCCTTTCTCGATTAGGCGCTGTTTTAAGAAGATACAGCAAAAATAAGATTTTCATATAAAAAATTGATTTTTTATGAAAAATATAGGTCGTCACAGATTTTTGTCCTTTTCTCGATTAGACGCTGTTTTAAGAAGATACAGCAAAAATAAGATTTTCATATAAAAAATTGATTTTTTATGAAAAATATAGGTCGTCACAGATTTTTGTCCTTTTCTCGATTAGACGCTGTTTTAAGAAGATACAGCAAAAATAAGATTTTCATATAAAAAATAGATTTTTTATGAACAATATAGGTCGTCACAGATTTTTGTCCTTTTCTCGATTAGACGCTGTTTTAAGAAGATACAGCAAAAATAAGATTTTCATATATAAAAAATTTATTTTTTATGAAAAATATAGGTCGTCACAGATTTTTGTCCTTTTCTCGATTAGACGCTGTTTTAAGAAGATACAGCAAAAATAAGATTTTCATATATAAAAAATAGATATTTTATGAAAAATATAGGTCGTCACAGATTTCTGTCCTTTTCTCGATTAGACGCTGTTTTAAGAAGATACAGCAAAAATAAGATTTTCATATAAAAAAAATGTTTTTTTATGAAAAATATAGGTCGTCACAGATTTTTGTCCTTTTCTCGATTAGACGCCGTTTTAAGAAGATACAGCAAAAATAAGATTTTCATATAAAAAATAGATTTTTTATGAAAAATATAGGTCGTCACAGATTTTTGTCCTTTTCTCGATTAGACGCTGTTTTAAGAAGATACAGCAAAAATAAGATTTTCATATAAAAATAGATTTTTTATGAAAAATATAGGTCGTCACAGATTTTTGTCCTTTTCTCGATTAGACGCTGTTTTAAGAAGATACAGCAAAAATAAGATTTTCATATAAAAAATAGATTTTTTATGAAAAATATAGGTCGTCACAGATTTTTGTCCTTTTCTCGATTAGACGCTGTTTTAAGAAGATACAGCAAAAATAAGATTTTCATATAAAAAAAATGGTTTTTTATGAAAAATATAGGTCGTCACAGATTTTTGTCCTTTTCTCGATTAGACGCCGTTTTAAGAAGATACACCAAAAATAAGATTTTCATATAAAAAATAGATTTTTAGATAGGTCGTCACAGATTTTTGTCCTTTTCTCGATTAGACGCTGTTTTAAGAAGATACAGCAAAAATAAGATTTTCATATAAAAAATTGATTTTTTATGAACAATATAGGTCGTCACAGATTTTTGTCCTTTTCTCGATTAGACGCTGTTTTAAGAAGATACAGCAAAAATAAGATTTTCATATAAAAATAGATTTTTTATGAACAATATAGGTCGTCACAGATTTTTGTCCTTTTCTGGATTAGACGCTGTTTTAAGAAGATACAGCAAAAAAAAGATTTTCATATAAAAAATAGATTTTTTATGAAAAATATAGGTCGTCACAGATTTTTGTCCTTTTCTCGATTAGACGCTGTTTTAAGAAGATACAGCAAAAATAAGATTTTCATATAAAAAATAGATTTTTTATGAAAAATATAGGTCGTCACAGATTTTTGTTCTTTTCTCGATTAGACGCCTTTTTAAGAAGATACAGCAAAAATAAGATTTTCATATAAAAATAGATTTTTTATGAACAATATAGGTCGTCATTTTTGTCCTTTTCTCGATTAGACGCTGTTTTAAGAAGATACAGCAAAAATAAGATTTTCATATAAAAATAGATTTTTTATGAAAAATATAGGTCGTCACAGATTTTTGTCCTTTTCTCGATTAGACGCTGTTTTAAGAAGATACAGCAAAAATAAGATTTTCATATAAAAAATAGATTTTTAGATAGGTCGTCACAGATTTTTGTCCTTTTCTCGATTAGGCGCTGTTTTAAGAAGATACAGCAAAAATAAGATTTTCATATAAAAATAGATTTTTTATGAACAATATAGGTCGTCATTTTTGTCCTTTTCTCGATTAGACGCTGTTTTAAGAAGATACAGCAAAAATAAGATTTTCATATAAAAATAGATTTTTTATGAAAAATATAGGTCGTCACAGATTTTTGTCCTTTTCTCGATTAGACGCTGTTTTAAGAAGATACAGCAAAAATAAGATTTTCATATTAAAAATTGATTTTTTATGAAAAATATAGGTCGTCACAGATTTTTGTCCTTTTCTCGATTAGGCGCTGTTTTAAAAAGATACAGCAAAAATAAGATTTTCATATAAAAAATAGATTTTTAGATAGGTCGTCACAGATTTTTGTCCTTTTCTCGATTAGACGCTGTTTTAAGAAGATACAGCAAAAATAAGATTTTCATATAAAAAATTGATTTTTTATGAAAAATATAGATCGTCACAGATTTTTGTCCTTTTCTCGATTAGGCGCTGTTTTAAGAAGATTCAGCAAAAATAAGATTTTCATATAAAAAATAGCTTTTTTATGAAAAATATAGGTCGTCACAGATTTTTGTCCTTTTCTCGATTAGACGCTGTTTTAAGAAGATACAGCAAAAATAAGATTTTCATATATAAAAAATTTATTTTTTATGAAAAATATAGGTCGCCACAGATTTTTGTCCTTTTCTCGATTAGACGCTGTTTTAAGAAGATACAGCAAAAATAAGATTTTCATATATAAAAAATAGATTTTTTATGAAAAATATAGGTCGTCACAGATTTCTGTCCTTTTCTCGATTAGACGCTGTTTTAAGAAGATACAGCAAAAATAAGATTTTCATATAAAAAATAGATTTTTTATGAAAAATATAGGTCGTCACAGATTTTTGTCCTTTTCTCGATTAGACGCTGTTTTAAGAAGATACAGCAAAAATAAGATTTTCATATAAAAAAAATGGTTTTTTATGAAAAATATAGGTCGTCACAGATTTTTGTCCTTTTCTCGATTAGACGCCGTTTTAAGAAGATACACCAAAAATAAGATTTTCATATAAAAAATAGATTTTTAGATAGGTCGTCACAGATTTTTGTCCTTTTCTCGATTAGACGCTGTTTTAAGAAGATACAGCAAAAATAAGATTTTCATATAAAAAAATGGTTTTTTATGAAAAATATAGGTCGTCACAGATTTTTGTCCTTTTCTCGATTAGGCGCTGTTTTAAGAAGATACAGCAAAAATAAGATTTTCATATAAAAAATAGATTTTTTATGAAAAATATAGGTCGTCACAGATTTTTGTCCTTTTCTCGATTAGACGCTGTTTTAAGAAGATACAGCAAAAATAAGATTTTCATATAAAAAAAATGGTTTTTTATGAAAAATATAGGTCGTCACAGATTTTCGTCCTTTTCTCGATTAGACGCTGTTTTAAGAAGATACAGCAAAAATAAGATTTTCATATAAAAAATTGATTTTTTATGAAAAATATAGGTCGTCACAGATTTTTGTCCTTTTCTCGATTAGACGCTGTTTTAAGAAGATACAGCAAAAATAAGATTTTCATATATAAAAAATAGATTTTTTATGAAAAATATAGGTCGTCACAGATTTCTGTCCTTTTCTCGATTAGACGCTGTTTTAAGAAGATACAGCAAAAATATGATTTTCATATAAAAAAAATGTTTTTTTATGAAAAATATAGGTCGTCACAGATTTTTGTCCATTTCTCGATTAGACGCTGTTTTAAGAAGATACAGTAAAAATAAGATTTTCATATAAAAAATAGATTTTTTATGAAAAATATAGGTCGTCACAGATTTTTGTCCTTTTCTCGATTAGACGCTGTTTTAAGAAGATACAGAAACATAAGATTTTCATATAAAAAATATATATGAAAAATATAGGTCATCACAAATATAGGTAATCAGGAGACTAATGACCTTCTCACAAAATTTTGTTAAAATCCATCCAGTAGTTTTTACGTGATGCGAACACAAAAAAAGAATTCCTAATCTCATCCATATATTACTGTTAAGGTACTTCAGTAATATGCATCCACGAATTGGTGGACCGTATTTGTGCCAGTGTTACATGATTCCCATGTGTCTCTGCCGTCACTACACGCAGAGAAAATACATGGTTATGTTATTGCCACAAGAACCATCCTATGTTCTCTGTAACAACATATGGTTGCGATGAACAACTCATAGTTGTTTCAATCATAACTATGATCACGACAAACAAGGTTTTGCTACTATTTGATCATTAAATGGTTACTACACCCAAAAAAATGCAACATGGTTGGTTTGATAATGAGTGTTTGTCGGCCACAGTTCGAAAATTGTATACAAACGTATGATTGAAATAGTGTTTTAACCTGGTCAACTGTAAAGAGGGATTAATTGAAAAATTAAGGGATCAGTTCGAATTACTTAACACACCGCAACGCAAGATGCAAGAGATAAAAAGCAGTCGATGGTAAAACTATCAATCACCCATATTTTATTCAGCGTTCTCGACAAAATACGACGACGTTTTGTCGACATCAAAATTTATCGAAGACTGTTTATTTTTATTTCGTATTTTGTAGGAAAATGTGACGTATTTATATATCTACATTTATGAACAATGACAGAGTTGTGTTAAAATATATTGAATAACACGTTCGCGGACGCTAAAAATTTCAGGCAGCTGCAAAAATAGACATAAATGCTATTCAGCTATTAGTAGTGATAGCTGAATAGCATTCACGTCTTTTTGCATCCCTATGAAAATTAATGAATGCTATAGCATCCACGCCCGCAAACGTATTAAGGGACTAATATTTGACGAGATCTCTCGACGTGATTGTGGAACAAGATTAACGTGAGTACCTGCCTAGTTGGCCAAATCTCACGGTGGTCTTACCGCCGATGGAAATGTAAGCGTAGACTAGCGCCCCCATTGTGTAGTATAACAACACTTTACGACTGCCATCAATCGCACTTTGTGTGTGATACAGTCACAATAAGTAGCAATTTATATAATATGGCAAGCCTTATCCAAGGCATATTATAGCCTCTTGCTTAGGGGTTTGGAGACTATCCAAACTCCGTCTGTTGAGAGTGCAAAAGCACACTTGATCGACCGTGCACCATACCTACATAAATCGATCTTAAAGCACAACCATATGAAGGGTACCTCACCAATAACCGGTCACAGAGAGGATATTCTCTCTGTAGGGTTACCGATTCCCTTGGTACCAGTCCTTTGGGCACTGGTCGGGCCTCGAAGAGAACCCGTATGTTTTAACACACAGACCTTTTCTTCCAGATTTAGGTTCTAGGAACCCTAGCGTCTGGTGCCCCTATTTTCCCCGAGTGAACCGCGTCAAAGCATTTGCCATTCCTGCAGTGACAATTGGAACCCCCGGGGGTCTCTCGATGTGATAGAAAAATTGCTTCCAATTTATAATTTAGCTTAAATCATATGGTATTTTGACACTGTTAGATTGTTTCCGTCCTGTGAGCGCCTCCGCCGGTTGTTTTTCCAATAATATAGCCGCCGCCGCTTTTATTGGCTTGTTTCGACTTAAAAAAAACCGCCGTTTTTGTCGATTTGTATCGTAACCACCGTAAACATTTTGTACCATTAAATAAAAAATAGAGACTTTTTTGGATTAAATTGTTTGGTCGATAAAACCCTTTTGTTTAAACAAAAAAATCGATCTGAAAATTCAGCCGTTTGCATTGAATAAAATCGCCGCCGCCAAAAATTTTGGCACGGCTTGTTTCACTGCTTTCAATAAGTATAATACCTCCGCGTACCAAAAGCAGTTGCCTTACGCCTGCATGTAGGGCAACATTGCAAACTTATTTTAAAGGTAAGGAAACGAATTTGGCCGAATGTGGTGGCATTATTGGTCAATTTTTTTAAGACATGCTGTTAGAGACCGTATTTTAGTCAACGGCGAAAACTACAGAGCTATGATTACAGAATTTTTATGGCATAAAGTGGAAGATATGAACTTGGATAGTCTTTGGTTTGAGCAGGATGGAACATTGTGTGCAATCTTAAGCGCACTAGGTGTGGTAATCATGTTATCAGCCGTCTTGGCTATGTTAATTGGCCACCTCGCAGCTACGCTTTGACCCGTTTAAATTCTTTCATAATCCAGAACCTACCCAGACTCTTAATGCTAATGTCGACCAAGCCATTCGTGCGGGGTAGTCACATGAACGGAATATTTTTTTAATTCTAATAAATCCACTGTATACCAAAAGAAATTTAGTTTGGTTCGTTTTAATTCATTTTTGAAAAACTATTTGTATTTGGACCACCCTTCGAGTGCGTGTTTTGTCTACTAAACAACATGAAAAAAATCCCACAAATTCATTGGCCCAAACTCTTTAAAGTTATAAGGGAAATAATACTTAAATCATTTAGAAAAAGGATTAGGTTAAAAGGTTTTTTGCTTCAATATTGTTTCTCTATTTCTATTTATTGCTTAACAAGCACAACCCACTTGGGGAGACGTTAACGAGTTGAACGTGTATTGAAGATACATTTTCTTAAAGAACAGACAAACAATTTAAACATAAAGAAATAAAATTTCAATTTCATTTGGGGATTTTAAAAATAAAATGAAGATAGAAATTAACAGAAATGTTTGAACTTATAATTAGAGTAGTTGGAAATAAAAGCAATTAAAACAGGAAGGAACTTTATAAATTTTTAAATTTATTTGGCCAATAAGAATGCAGAGGTATTGATTGAAAAGACTAATTAATTTTAGAAACTACTGTTATAAATGAGATAAATTTATCTAAAAAAGAAACAGTTAATTTTTATTAGATATTTAAATCCATTTTCTGACCCACTACAGTCCTCAGTGTTTATCAAATTAAGGACCGTCAACATTGAAAGTCGTAGTCGCATTGCAATGTGGAGACTTACAATGGTTTGGGTGTGGAGTAAATCACTTCTTTCTTGCGCTGATCCACAAACAGCTTTACACAACACGTTTGCCATCTCGTGATTGATTGTTATTCTACTCCGTCCAGACGAGCAATTATTATTTCATGACACAAGAAATAACGTCGGTAGAATGACGTCACAAAAAATGTCGTATTCAATATTCTTTCATGAGGTGCACATATGTATGTACATTCCCATTTATCAACTTATTCCCAAAGATATCAACTTTGACAGCTTATGTCCTAACATCATTGCTCAGACTTGTGTTTGAACATTGATCTCCAAACTTGCGTTCGAACAATAACACTTGCGGTCTTCACGGTCATTTCTTGTGTCGGCAACAGGTTTTGACAATTGAAAACACAATAATTTCCAAACTTATATGCATATGTCTCGTGTAGACTGCATGTTGCGTTTTCCAGGCAGAGTTTTAGGCAAGCTAGACAGTTGAGGACAAACATCTTTTAGGTCATTGGGGCTTTAGTATCCTCGTTCCCAAAGATAAAAACAGCGTTTGATTGCCGCTTATCTTCTAACGAGTTAGCTGACAGTTTACCATTAGAAGAGTTAGGATCACTGGGTTCGAGGACGTATAGGGAAACGGAATCACAATATTAGTGTGGCCTTCTGGGAGCTAGAATTTAGAATTACCGAGATAGAATACAAGGCTGGACTCAATAAGCCACAAGACATTTACTCGAATACTGACCAATGATCCAAAAATAACATTTGGCGAAGATGAAAACCTAGTAAGATAGAAATTTTAGGATGTGTAAAAAATCAGAAACGATAGCGAAAGTCTACACAGGCAGACACACAGTAAATGCTCGTGTCATGACAGCAATTACGCAGTACTCAGTAATAAGAATCGTCGATAAAAGAAGAATAGTTTAAAAGGAACTCTTAACATAGGAACCCTTCACAAAATTACTATATTATTGCAGAAGCAAATCACTAGGAGTTCCTTCATCATTTACTCTTACAGTCATAACCCAGTAATAATGCCTTTGCTTATCGATTCTATGTGTTAAAAATAAGGATTTTATCTGTAAACTGATTGCTTGCGCGCTAGTCTTTTAGTCTTGGAGAGGAGGGTTCAATTCTCTCCTAAAAATTAAAAACATTAATGAGCCAGAGAACATTTTCATTTTCACTGTTCCGGCCGTGACAAAATTTTCGGCAGCGGCGGCTCAGTAATTATAAAGCGGCGGCGGAGGCTTTTATTCAATGAAAATGGATGAATTTTCGGCTCGATTTTCTATGTTTTTGTTTAAATACAAAAGTTTTATCGACCAATTTCAGTTTTGTACTTTGTTTCAAACATTTCTAAAAAAGTCTTCATTTTTTATTTAACAGTACAAATTGTTTAAATTCGGTGGTTAAGTCCATACAAGGTGTCAAATACGGCGGCTTTTTTTAAGTCGAAATTATCCGATAAAAGCGGCGGCGGCTTTATTGTTGGAAAAACAACCGGCGGCGGTGCGCCGTCGGCATGTTTCTCTGGTTGGGACTGCCAACCCCGGAAGCATATTGTCTTGTTGAGTTTTAACACTTTAACGCCAATGTTTCCGGGGTATCTACCCCCGGGGGTTCCAATTGTCACTGCAGTAATGGCAAATGCTTTGACGCGGTTCACTCGGGGAAAATAGGGTCACCAGACGCTAGGGTTCCTAGAGCCTAAATCTGGAAGAAAAGGTCTGTTGTTTTAACACGGGTCCTCTTCGAGGCCCGACCAGTGCCCAAAGGACTGGTACCACGGGAATCGGTGGCCCCACAGAGAGCCTATCCTCTCTGTGACCGGTTATTGGTGAGGTCCCCTTCGGGGGTACACGTGGTGGTTGTGGTTTAAGATCGATTCATGTAGATGTGGTGCAAGGTCGATCAAGTGTGCTGTTGCACTCTCAACAGACGGAGTTTGGATAGTCTCCAAACCCCTAAGCAAGAGGTTATAATATGGATCTAGGCTTGCCTTGGAAAGGCTTGCCATATTGTATAAATTGCTACTCATTGTGACTGTATGCACACAAATTGCGATTGGTGGCAATCGTAAAGTGTTGTTATACTACACAAAGGGGGCGCTAGTCTACGTCTTTATTTCACTCGGTGTTTGGAGCACCGTGGGATAAAGCCACCGTGGCAGGAGCCCACGTTAATCTAGTAACACATCTGTTTCCGGGGTATATGGGGGCACCAGTGAGGTGTGAGGAGGTACCTTAGTATCCTGATTACAATATGGGATACTTTTTTCCGCAATCTTATTTCCAAGAGAAAGTAGAGAAAAAGCAATGAAAATACGCCATTTCCGGTTTAAAGGTACTGAAATTTTCGGCTTAAAAGTACTACTTAGCACAGCACTTTTAGTTTTAGAAAGTGGGATATTTTAAACACAGATGGCGCTGTTTAAAATACACAATGACGAAATATGAATTACTTACTGCCAAATAGCCAAGTGAATAAAATTAGTATTTTTAATTGCATTTCTACTTTGTGAAATTACTTTGTTATTAAAATATTTTAAACACCTTTAAAAGAACTTTACATTAATTTTTAGAATTTTATATAAATTTTAGGATCTTATCCAGGGATGGTTGCCTTTATATATGTAAATGCGCACTATGAGTCTTAATATTTGGTGTTGATTGCTTTCAAAGCAAAATCAAACAAACTCTGACAAAGTGGCGGGCACAGCTAGTAATTAAATATTTTTGTTTTGTTTTAATTTTCTTATAATTCTTTTTATTTTTTTGTAATTAATGAATCTGTTTATTTTCTTACAGTTTCTTTCTGCCGTCATGCTCAAGGATTATAAGAAGGCCTTAAAATATTGCAAACTGAGTGAGTTAAAAATGAAAGAAATTTTATATATTTTTCAGAATATATAAAAAAATATATAAAAATATATATTAAAAATCTTCCTCGTAAAATATAAACTTTTAACTTTTTAATCAACTACTATTTTTTAATTCTAATAGTTTTACAATACGAACCAGACAACTCAACAGCAAAAGAGTTTTATCCTCTGATATTGAATAAATTAAGATGTAAGTATAGCAATAATCTTATACTGGATTTTTAAAAGTCAAAGCGACCATATTAACAAGACAGTGTTTTATAAGAGTTTGACAAAGGCCAATAAGAAAATGTTCTATATTTTCAATTTCTCTTGCATTAATACACAAAGTGCATAAGCGAGACAGATTCATTTTGAAGCGGTTACTATTTAGTAATAATCCAAGAAATCTTCTCCTTCAATATTATTTATTTTATACTTTAAACACATAGACAACTACAAATGCCATTGGCTACAATCGTCGCCATGTAGTAAGCTACTGAATTAAGCTTTAAACACATAGACAACAACGGCTACACCGCTACACGGCTACACGGCTACAAATGCAGTTAGCTACAATCGTCGCCATGTAGCCAGCTACTGAATTGTGTTGAAGACGACAGCTATATACTTCAATACTATGAAAATATTGTAGAAATACATATTTAACTTAAAATAAAAATTACTTTTTCAAAAAATACTTTTATCATATCAAAACAAATAAATATATTTGCTCAAAACCATTTGATTGTAAATGAATTTGTATTTTTAATTTTGTTACATTTTCTTTTGTTGAATAAAATAAAATTGTGGCAAACAAAAATTGAAATAAGCCTAAGTTAGCTACAGCCACAACGGTGGTCGTGTAGCCATGTAGCTATGATGTCGTCAAAATAATCGTTTTCCTATAAATGTTTGAGTTTTAATTTTGATAGTTTGTAGCCGGTAGCCTTATTTTGTCTATGTTTTTAAAGAATTAATTATTCTTCTTGTAAATATAATATAATTTAAGCATAGTGATAAAAAAGGCTTCCAGGCAATATACGAGGGCAGTAAAGCTATTGATTTTAGCAGACAACCTCGTTAATTTTAACGAAGTTGAAAAAAAAATTAATAAAAACATATTTTTTTATTAAAAAAAACATCACTGAAATCAAAGAAAGGCTCGATCAAAATTATGGGATCTTTAATTCCAATCTTTGTAAAATTGTTTACTGAGTTCAGTTGTTGTAACTTTACAAAAAAAAGCCAAATGTTTACGACGCCGAAAAGAGGTCATCCACACCAAAAAAAAGTTAATAAAAACCAAGCAATTAAAGAAGACGATCGGTGAATGAAAATGAGTAAAGTGGATAAGGCGGTAAGCATGCCAACCGAATTGTGGCATCCCATTTTGCATGAATATATTATGTAGCACTTTCTGCGAGATGACAATTGCTCACACTTGACCATAAACACAACCGTGTAACCGTGTAACCGAACGAACTTTTGCGTCTATTTACAATTTTGAACAAAACATGGATCTATTACAACACAACAAAAACCAAAGAACAATAAAAGAAGTGGATTTCTTAGAGCAAGCATGCGCAAAACAAAGCTAACGTGGGTTTGTCGGCGCAAAAATTTTATGGGATGAATGACTTAAAAATTGTCTTTAACAACAAAATTGAATTTTATAGAGAACCCTTTCTTATCATGACTTTTATTGATTTAACATACGCGTTAATATTAACAAATGTGTAGAGGGATATCGAAACAGACTACCCTTTTCGAACCCCTTCCTTCATCAATGATAGAACAATAATAAGAGGAAGATCCTCCTTCTTTTATTAAGTCTCGTTCTCTGACGACTGTACCGATTTCAAGTTTTCGACAGGTAACTGTCGAGCTTCTTCCACATCAGATGGTATGTCGTAATTGCTAATTTGCTAATATCAGCCTCTTCCAGGATGAGTCAACAAAAATAGTTTTTTTTTTTAAATAAAGAGAATTACCAATCGGGCAGTTAATGCCTACATTAACTGTGGTACTTTCTTTGGAAAGGGATAGTAGTAGATAAGACAGATGGTTAGTGATAGTAAAGCTTCGATTCTGGCAACACTGCAATTGCACGTTATGATATTATGATTATTTAGAACAGTATTGCAGCGACTCTAGTGTTATTTAGGAGAATTAGTTCGAAGCTAGCATAGCCAATTTATAATTATTTTACTTCGCCGGCGATTTAGTGCTATGTGGCAATACCGGCGAAGGAGGGCGCTGTGATATGCATTATTATAAAGAGAAATTAATACATATCAGAAAAATTGATGTTGCCACGGCTGAGATTTGAACTCGTGACCATTGCTTAGTAGTCAACGTGCTAACCACTTAAGCTACAGCACCCTCAGTTTTCTGCACTTTCCATCTAGTCCAGATGATACTTGTTATCCAGCTTAAGGAGCAATTGCCCCATCAGGACTTTTAGAGATAAACCCTCTTCTTCGGCCAATGAAAACCAGAGTTCCTTTAGTAACTGGTCTTCTTAGCCTTTGCAAGGCTTTCTTATCCATCCCTGTTGGATTTTCACCGTCTTTTTTTGATTTTATCAAAATTAGTATTCATAAATTTACCAGTAATGGAGAAAGTATGTCTACTCACACAGAGCGTCATGTACGCAGGAGCCTATTACCACCCGCTACCACGAGGAAGTATAAGCCGAACTAATGGCAATATACTCAGTAACGGCGAGCCATACCCTTGTGCCGACGGTCTGGTATTGAATTAACTTAACAAAAATATGTTAATGGTTAGCGGAATTTAATTGTTGATGAAATTTGTTCCAAACGAATTTCGAGAATACCACCCAAAAACGATTTTTTACGAGGAAAGATAGATTTTTTGAGAATAAGGCATCCTTGGGCATTAATTTACATGTGTGGCGGAACACGTACCTGTGTAGTAGCCCAGAACAAAAGCGCAATCAATATTAAAGGCGTTTTAAAACGATTAATATCCAATAAAAGTTATTTGAGGTCAAAGCAATTCAACGGAATATTCATATTCATAAATAGCATACAACCATACGT
This sequence comes from Phasia obesa, assembly GCA_949628195.1. Classification (NCBI taxonomy): domain Eukaryota; kingdom Metazoa; phylum Arthropoda; class Insecta; order Diptera; family Tachinidae; genus Phasia; species Phasia obesa. The sequence goes on from OX451215.1 coordinate 79,527,490, forward strand.
TTGCCAAAAGTATTCGAAAAATAAAAAACTAACTATGAACAATTACAGATTATTCTACAGAATGTGATACAGATTTACATTAGTACCTGGCTCGTCGCCCTAACCTGATTATGGTCTTATCACTGGGTGAAAACAATGCGTTAACCAACGTCCTTTTTTCGCATAATGACACAACAAGTAGACATTTTTTAGCATGGCTGGCAGTATTATGGTCATATGCCTTGTTTATGAGTTGAAGACCATCTAATCTCCTGACACCCCTTTGGTACCTATGTTGAAGCGCAACAGCATACCAGACAAAATCGACCTTCCTCCGATTTAGCCAAACGCGTTACTCTCCGAAGACTCTTAACAGGAACTGGAGAAACTGCCGGTTCCCGCGGGACCACTTAATTGAACACTGTTCAGACCTCGAAGGTTCTTATCTTTCAGTTTCAGGCGCCAGGAAACCTCGGCGACTGCTGCCCCAATATACCCTTGAAGCATTGACGTCAAGGTATTAAAAGTCGACAAAGCAATATTCCCCCGGGTGGACGGATGTGATCAAGATTTACGTCAGTACCTGCCAGTTAGCCCTAACCTCGTCTTACCATAAAGAGAATACAATGCGTCGACTAATGCCCTCCACTGGCGTAACAACAAAGCAGCAATTTTACAAGATGGCAATAGCTGGACCATTTTTTTATCCCTTGCTTAGGGGTTCGGAGGCCATCCAGCTCCTAAAACATTGGTGTCATCTGTTGAGTATGTAAGAATGCTAGTCGTAACCGTAACCACCACGTGTGTCGTTCTACCAATCCCGTGCTACCAGTAATTTGGACACTAGTCGGGCCTCGAAATACCTTATATAAACAGTGAAAATTAGTGCACCCGGTGGGCGGATTATTCTACCACATGATAACGCTGGCTGGTCTTCATATATCATCTGTTAAAACCACCTTTCTTAATAGCGCAAAAAACGAATTAATGGGCGAATTAATCCACCTTTGCATTTCGCAAAGATACAATATTGTCTGGCATTTCGAATTATGGGTACTAAAATGACTATTATAAAGAAGAAAATATTTTCACCAATTAAGGTTTTAATTGGTTTCATTTTAAAATGTAATTAAATAATTAATTGATTCAATTACTTGTTTAATTAGGATTTTTTTGTTCTTTTTTAAATAAGTAAATATTTTAATCAATTAAAAAATTAATTGAACTTTAATTTAAAACTAATTAAAACCTTTAATAGGAGCCAAAAATTTTTTTCTGTGCATAAACTTTATAACTGTTTCAATTTAACAGCAAAATGTTATTAATAGTTTTTTTATATGAAAACATTTTATAAAATTTCTAAGCAAATTTCTTTATTTTTGTTTGTTTCTTGTTCACACACAGGTACCAACACATCTAGTGACAGTGATGAAAACTACAACAAATCGTCTTCTTCGCCTGAATTTATATTAGATGCACCATCAACAGATCCTTCGGTTGGAGAAAGTGACGAACACGATGAACAATACTTAAGACACAGCAGAAATGGCACGTATGGTGGACTACTGGGGGTTAATGGAGACGCTGCTGCTGTTAAAAGCAAAGTTAATAATATTGATCCAAATTCAAATGTAAGCAGTAGCAGCAGTGCTGAAATCGATGTTGTAGAAGAAGATGAAATCGATGGGGACGAAGAAGAAGGCTGTGGTTCAATAGATGCCAGTTTAAGTGATGAAGATGTTGAAGATGATGATGGTGATGTAGACGACGATGATGATTGTGAAGACGACGACGACGATGATGATGATGACGATGAAGATGACATTATGAGCAGTAGTGGTGATGATTTACCCGTTGATGAACAACAAATACTTGTACACGATGTTTTAGAATTAGACGCCTCATCATCAGCTAATGCCTGTGGTGTTGAAGCAGCAATTAATATTTCAAATTCATCACGCAACTCATCAAGCGGTGGCAAAGGCAGTAGTCGCAGCGACAACACAACACATTCATATTCAAGTCTTTTGCTTGAAGAAGAGGATGACATTGTGCCTGCAAATCTACATTTTCCAAAAGATTTACATACAACCGACTTGGATGTCAGCAATGGCAACAAAGTACCCTCAACATCATGCAGTGACTCGGAATCGCCCACAGAACCTCTGACCCAAAGATTGGCAGCCATATTGCGTTCAAAATGTGGTGTCTCTAATACGGGTGGTTAGATATGACAGTCCCTCTATATTTTATAAGAAAAAAAAAACTTTTATATTCAAACATCTATCTTTTATATTTCTAATGAAATTATTACATCAAGTTTATAAACGTTTTCTGTTTATTTTGCAAAAAGTAATGTTATTTTTTGAAGGACAGATTTTATAGAAAAACTTTTTAATTCTCTTGCAGACTTTAAGTAATTGGTTTTAATTAAATATAATTTCATTTAATGGAATTTTAGAAATCTGTCAGTATCTTGGCAAAGACTTCATCAAAACATTGAATACTTAATAAGATCCAAAGTCCACGTAAACTTTTGGATTGAAGTAAGTTAAAGTTGCAACTTTGCCCGAATATATATCACCTTAACTTGATAACGCTTTAACCTATTTGATTAAGTAAAATATCGAAAATCCGCCTTAGAATTTCTTTAAATCTTACAAATACTATATTTTTAAATTTTAGGCCCATTATTTATAACTTGTCAATAGCTAAAGTTAGGATTTTGTCGGAGACAAGTAGTTTTTCGTTACAATAAGTAAGCTAAAAATTACCATTTACTATTACGTACTTTTAGGCCAAGTTATAGTAAAGAGCCTTACCCTCGTTATTATAACGATAAACTACTTATCTCTCCTATAAAATTTTAACTTATACGTCGATTATGGATGGCAACCCAACCTCAGTTGCGTTGTTAGTTGCCGAAATTGTATTACGTATGGCAACTGGCAACTAAAACTTGTTAAATTTAGTTGCCAAAATGACAACCATAAATTTGTGGTTGCTGTTGATTTTTTTCACAGACTATAAAGTAAAAACTCACTAAAACAGAAGAGTAAGTTTATTTCTTCATCTCATACTACAACGTAAGTATCATTGCCCCTTTCTGCTTTGCTCACGTAATTCCACACATAACATCTGCAATTAATCAAACGAATAACGATGATACGAATAATATTCTGAAATTTTTATAGACACATCTTTTATCAGCACCTGGTCCCAGCTTTTTAACTTTTGTCAAAAAAGTAGCTGTTGGTATGAAACTTGGTATTCTCATGAGGGCTTCATATTCAAGAGGCCGTAGTAATTTTCAAGAGGATTTTTTAGTGGATAAGGAGTATTATAAGTTTTCTTTTTAGATTTACTGCCTTGGCTGGAACACAATGATAGACATGAAATAATATATTTTTTGTATTTTCTTTGTTATTTATTTTAAAAATTATTTGATTGTTTATATTTATTTCCAGTTTTTCAAAATAGCATTATCGATAACTTTATGGCAACTGAAAAAAGTTGCCTTACATAATACAAATTTTGACAACGCAACTAAATTTCGGTTGCCATCCACAATCGACCTATTAGCTATTGGCAAGTTGGAATAATGTGGTAGTGGTTTAGAGATAGGGAGTACGTGTTGAAAAAAAAATTCTTGCGAAACTTTATATTTGTGTCGCTTATTACGTTCATCTATACATATAATAAAATAGTAACTCATTTCCGACTGTCTGTCTATACGTCAGTCTGTTTTTCTTTCGCGATCGCATCACGTAAAAACTACTGGATGAATTTTAAAAAGATTTTGTGAGGATATATTTTTTCCGCAAAAATATCTCATTTCCAAGAGAAAGTGGGGAAAAAGCAGTGAAAATAAGCTATTTCCAGTTTAAAGGTACTGAAATTTTTGGATTAAAACTGGGATATTTTAAACACGGTTGCGCACCTTTTATTTTGGAAAGTGGGATGTTTTAAACAAAATTGCGCAACAGATGGCGCCAATTGAATAAAATTTATATTTTTACTTTATGGAATTACATTGTTATTAAAATATTTTAAACGCTTCTTACAGAGCTTTACAATAACTTTTAGAATTTTCTATAAATTTTAGAATTTTATCCAGAGATGGGTACCTTTATATAAATAAAATACATAAACCCTAACTGAAGCACTATAAATGTAAGAGTCTCATTTATAGTGGTATACTTTCAAGGCAAAATCGAGCAAAATATTGTCAAGACGCCCACGACGTGGTAGGCACAGCTAGTTAAAAATAAAATACTATTAAATTCCTTTTAGTTTTTTGCGAGCATATAGCTCAATATTTTTCAAACAATGTCACAGCTCGATATGTCTGCAAATTATTGCAGCCTCGGACTGCCAAGGAAGGACACCTCACTGTAGCACATATTTTGAGAAGGCGGCCAAAAATAATTGTTTTATGGTTACCGATTTGAAAGTTATATTACTCATTTAAAAGTAAATACCAGTATACCTCGGAGACCAAAACAATTACTACTAACGAGTGATTTTTTAAGAGCTTGAGAACTTTTTTTTAAAAAAAACGCATAAAATTTGCAAAATCTCATCGGTTCTTTATTTGAAACGTTAGATTGGTCCATGACATTTACTTTTTGAAGATAATTTCATTTAAATGTTGACCGCGGCTGCGTCTTAGGTGGTCCATTCGGAAAGTCCAATTTTGGGCAACTTTTTCGAGCATTTCGGCCGGAATAGCCCGAATTTCTTCGGAAATGTTGTCTTCCAAAGCTGGAATAGTTGCTGGCTTATTTCTGTAGACTTTAGACTTGACGTAGCCCCACAAAAAATAGTCTAAAGGCGTCAAATCGCATGATCTTGGTGGCCAACTTACCGGTCCATTTCTTGAGATGAATTGTTCTCCGAAGTTTTCCCTCAAAATGGCCATAGAATCGCGATCTGTGTGGCATGTAGCGCCATCTTGTTGAAACCACATGTCAACCAAGTTCAGTTGTTCCATTTTTGGCAACAAAAAGTTTGTTAGCATCGAACGATAGCGATCGCCATTCACCGTAACGTTGCGTCCAACAGCATCTTTGAAAAAATACGGTCCAATGATTCCACCAGCGTACAAACCACACCAAACAGTGCATTTTTCGGGATGCATGGGCAGTTCTTGAACGGCTTCTGGTTGCTCTTCACTCCAAATGCGGCAATTTTGCTTATTTACGTAGCCATTCAATCAGAAATGAGCCTCATCGCTGAACAAAATTTGTCACATTTGAACATTTCGAACCGAACACTGATTTTGGTAATAAAATTCAATGATTTGCAAGCGTTGCTCGTTAGTAAGTCTATTCATGATGAAATGTCAAAGCATACTGAGCATCTTTCCCTTTGGCACCATGTCTGAAATCTCACGTGATCTGTCAAATACTAATGCATGAAAATCCTAACCTCAAAAAAATCACCCATTATAATACGGCGAACAGGATGAATCAAAAATAAACTTTCTCGATATTTTGCTAAAATTATAAAAATTCTTAGAAAATTTTAATTTTTAGTAACTTATACTTTAACTTTTTAATCGCTTATTAAAATTCTAATCCAATCAAAAGTTATGGTTTTTTGAACGCCCTCCCCTGTGGATCTATCTCCTGATCCCTAAGGCAGGTTCCAGATCTAGTAAATTCATCCGTAATATATTCCCGGCATCTAAAAGAGTTTCAGATTGGAATGTCTCGCCTATCATTCAGAGATATTCGGCATTCTCTAACTAATCTGAACTCGTTGCTTAACGGAAGAGTGTATAGCGGTATTGCTGTCGGTACAGATCCATATATCCTGTGCTATCTCAGCCACCTTGACGCTCCTCTTATGACTGAAATTTCGGCTGTGTTGTATCAGTGTTGTATTGGTTTTGCACCCTATACTTTCTCCTAGTATAAATCGAGAGATGAAGACGCATTCCCCACCCCCTAGAGACCGTTTTTGACGCGTCTGTACAAACTTCAAGAACGTCTTCATGATAGCGTTCGATGTCATATCTTAAAAGAATAAAGAGAAGTTAAAACATCATTTGGTTCAGCGTTGCATTTTTTATGCTCGCAACTATATTTAAAATTAAGCAAATAAGCTTATTTTTGGAAATATTTTTCATACCAGAACTTAAAATATTTATTCAAATTATTCAAATTATTATTAGTACTATTAGAGCTTATTTAATACAAAATATTTATAAGTATATTTAAATTACCTACAATATTTACTCTTTAAAACAACATAAACACCAATACAATAAAACAAAAACAAATAATTTTATAAATATTTTGCAAACGTATTTTAAGCACAAGTATCTTTTGTATCATTTGGAAATAATTTCTACTAAAAACACATAATAAGCCACAGCAAACAGAATTTCCGAAAGCCTGGGCTTAGGTCAAAAATGAGACACTTTCGAATGCTCAAGAAATAAAAACAAAAATATCTAAACGATTTCAAAAGCAAGACAACGAAGTATACGGTTAAGCGTACAAACGAGTAGAATTAATTTTTCGTGTCATGCGTGATACTCGTGCGGATCACTACTGATGATTATAAAAGTAAAAGTTAATCTCTCTTGACTTAAGGCTAAATTAGTTAAAACTTATCTTAACGAAACGTAACACACGAAAATTGTAAAACTAAAAAGACCTTCTCACTTCAGGCCTTCTATAAAGCATACTTAAACCTTCTCTCCCTATGACTCTTATATTTTGTGCTCTTTTGAAGACCTTGGCTCTTCTTTCTAAAAGAAAAAATACACACAGTGTTGCCAGAAAATTTACCTACAAAATCTTCAAAATTGGGCTAAAAAATCTGCAAAATCTGGACAACATTTTTTAAATCGGCAAAAAATCTGGTAAAATAACAAAACATATAAATATAAGGTTTTTATGAATTTGTATAAGAAAAAAATTACAAAATGATGTAAAACGAAATGAAACAATAAATATTCAGAATCATTTATTAATATTCAGTAGAAAAATATACATATGTATGTTTAATCTTTACATAAATACATTATTTGAAACCAATATGCCAAAAAAAATATATATTAATATTTTTTTTTTTAAACAGCACTACCGGCGAAACTTTTGCTTGTCTGCAGAAAACATCCAAAAACGTTGGCGGGAATCGAATCCGCAATCCTCAGACTGGTAGACTAGCATCAAGTACCTCGATTGGAGTATTGAACAAATTTGTTTTATTTAATTTTATAAACTATTTATTATATACAATTCCTGCAATTGACTTTTTATCCATACGACTTCAAAACTGGAGAAAAAGCAGTGAAAATGCTCCATATTTTTTTACCGATTTAAAGGTACTGCATACTTTAAGGCTTTTTTATTTTTGAAACCAGTATATTTTAAGCAATGTTAAGCAACAAATGGCGTTGTTTTAAAATAATGGGTAACTCATTTCCTGTCTGCTTTTTACAGAGCTCTACAAAAAATTTTAGAATTTTATTCAGGAATGGGTACCTTTATATAAAGTAAATACGTAAGAGTCTTAAAATTTGATGTGGATTACTTTCAAAGCAAAATCAAACAAAATATTGTTAGGACGCACACAAAGTGTGTGGGCACAGCTAGTTAAATATATAAAAAAAAATTAAAATGCTAAATAAAATTAGAACAACAATAACAATAATCTTGTTCAAACATTTTTTCTTAGTTTTTGCTACAAAATGTCTTCTACAAGGCATTAAATTGAAGCCCTTTTAGCAGACAAATTTGGGAAGACCTTCTGAAACTTTTGCGGCAGGCACTTTCGTTTCGTTTCAAAATCCTGCACCACAATGACAACCTGAGAAAAAAAGATATGAGAATGGAATCCGAATAGTAGACCTTGTGCGTCCAAAAGCAGAAGTAAAGAATCCTTTTAGAAACAAATCAAAATTATAAATTGACCGCAATTGATGGCCAATTTTACGTTAAGAAAGAAAAAAGACAGAAAGGTGCATTGAAAAACAAACTAAATTCATGTGTTAAGTTCAGTTAAAGTAAGTTTTACCTAATTCTACTTCTAGCGACCGTCAACTAAACAGAGATTGCACAATATATTAATATCGAAGCAAACTAAAGATAAAATAATTCTAAAACAAAGGACTTTTATATTATATCCTGTAATTCCTGCAAGGAATATAGGGCCACCAACAAAGGACTTAGTCGTAATATACACTAGCGACCAGATGATTAGAGCCACGCTACAGAATAAAACTTTTTTTTACTTAAGATAGATATGTATGAATGGTTTTACGCACATTGCTCTAGCAGATTGCTCTAGCAAAAGATTTGTCAGTCTAAGGCACAGTGTTACTATTATCAAGAAATCTCTCTTTGACATTAAAGGCCGTTTCACACGACAACACAAGTATTAATACTTTTGAAAAACATGAAACAATGATGACATGATGAATTGTTATTATTTTCTGAAATTTTTCAAACAGCAATCAGATCAGGGTGGCAGGGTGGCAGGGTGGCATATTAATCACAAGTATTAATACTTGTGTTATAGTGTGAAACGGCGTTAAGTATATTTTAATATTTATATTAATATTTATATTGTTATATAAAAGTAAAAAATAGACTTTTAAAGAATTTTTATTTTGAAAAAAAGTGTCTGATTAATTTTTTTTTTTTTTTTTTGTTGCTCTATAGCCGGCGGGTATTTAAATTTAAAAGCCTTGTTTATATTGTGTTTTTTAGATTATTTCCAACAGTTTTTTTTTTTAGACGAAGAAATTTATTAAACTATTAGAGAAAACATATCGTACAAAAATTGTTAAAAAAACTCTTAATTTTATTATTAAACCAAAAATATTAATATACTAGACAGACGTATTTTAAATTTGCAAAAAAACTAATTTTTATTAATACAAAATTAATACAAAACCTAGAGATTTTTTAAATTACTCCAAATACACTTCCAGAATGTAAAGAAAAATATTCTAAAAATTCGTTAAGAAAGTTAAGTTTAAGCTTTAGATAAGACTGAGTTTGTTCAAATCAATCAGAATAAATACACATTCATACATTGCGCATATAGAGCAATATTCCCCAAGGTACGCACTACATAAGAGTGTATGCAAGAATGTTACAAAAATAACGTACCATTTGGCTTTGTAAAATATGAAAGATCAACTCTTAAATCGCCAAGTGGCTATATGAAACGGTCATTAAATCGATCTTACTTAATGAAGCTGTCATCTGAGGTTAAACAATTGGCATGGCCACCAATCGGTATCACTTCGATAGAGACCTGAAATTCTGATCAAGCCCTGTACGCAATGACACTTCTCGCCATCTTGAATAGGTTGATTGTGAATCCGAAAAAAAAGGTTTTTGAGAAAAAATTATTCACTGCTTATTAGGGCGATCAATGGATGGGACCATCGATCAAGGATCCATTATTGTCTATTGGCCAATAATTTATGTCTTATGATTTATATAGGACTTATTAGTCCTTAAGATAGGATTTAGTGTATCGGTCTTGGAAGTTTCATGTCTCACGAAGGACTTTTTCCTCTTCTCCGGAGTGGCTGAAAGTCTAGATGACTAAGTAAAAAGACCTGACGTCGACGGTTAAATTGACATTTTGCTAGGTGAGGGTCTCATATTTGTTTAGGGCTCCTTAACGAATGTAGTAACCTTAGCAATGAAAAATGTGGATAATTGGTTGTGGCCATATACGAGTAGGATTAATGTAGGAAGAATATCGAAACAGACCACTTTCTTGATGGGTTTTAGTTATCCTATCAGCTCATTACAAACGACCTTGAACTTGACGTCCAAATTTTTAAAAATATCTGGACATCATTTCAGCGAACTGGCAAATACAGGACGTTTTTGCGGGACTCGGAAGCCGATAAGTTGTATTCCAATGGTATTCCAATCTCAACATTCAGGCAGTGCATTGAGGTGCTAAACCACAAGACTGATCAGTGTTTAAACTCGATAAAGTCAGTCTCCTGAGCTTCCAGCAAAAGCAATTGAGAATATCTTAATTACGGTTACTGGATATTGCTGTTTTGGCAATCACACCACAAAACTAGGTTTGCCGATAGACGACCACTGCAGATTTTTCATCTATTATGCAACTGCCCAGTCCGAAAGGATCTACGACAACGTCGTATTTATCGCTCCCTAAGCAGCCTCTTCAGTCTGGATAAATTAAATTATATTCTTAGAAGTTGTAACTAGTTCTAATTAGGAATTCGAAAAGAAGGGATATATGTAGCTACAGAACATTGCTCCAGATCTTCAATAATTTTTACTTAACTTTATATATCATCTAACTTCATAGCTTCTTTTTCCTAACTTTGTCTCTTAACTATTCAATTATATAAATCAGTAAATTCAAAATAAAACGGCATAGATTAATTTGCTGATCTATAGTATTCGAGTTTATTTTGATGTTGACATATGCTGTTTGCGTTCCAGCAATATGTTTTAAAAGTTGAAGGCCCGAGTTCAAAATCGAGTTGGACTTAGTTGGTGTCACGTTTCGTACTAGGGCGGAGTAATCTTTGTAGTTATGTTATGACAACTACTGACTGCTAGAAAACAAAGAAACTTATTAACAAATCTGAAGCGTAATATCTGGGAAATTAAAAACATAATATTTCTAAAACTGCTTTTGAATAGATATTTTTAGAATATTTTTTTTTTTGCTAAAATAAGTATTTTCATTTAAAACCTTTTGTTACACTCTTTTTCTACACTCTTGGCCATATAAAAAAAACCCCATAAATTAATATTTATAATTAAAACTATAACTACCCTTAAGAATTATATTTGAAATACATACCTACAATTAAAATTAATTTTGTTTAGACAAAAAACTCTTATCGAAAATATCTATCTGTCTATGTAGTAAGTAAATGTATAAAATACCCAATAACTATGGTCCAAAAACTACATTTTCATTAAACAAATTTAATTATAAATTTAATTAAAAAAAGATTTTCTAAATTACAAATACTTCAAAGTGTTGTTAATACACAAAATGAAATCTTGAACAAAATCTAAAAGGAATTACCTACAAATATACATTAAAAACAAAATATATATATAATATCTTTGTAATTAAAAAATATATATACATACATACAGACATATAAAATACATATTTATAGAATTTAGCAATTAGAAATAAGAAATAAGAGTATTTAAACCAAAAACGAATAAATCTCAATCAGTAAAAACAAATAAAATGTTTTTTATAGAAATTATAGAAAGACTTTATGTTAGTAATTAATTAAAATATTAAATTTATTTAAAGAAAATTTAAACGCAAATACACATCATACATTCAAACGTACGAGGACGGTTTCAAAATTTCCTGAAACTCAAAAAACAATTCTTTTCGTTTTGAAAGCGACATCTTTTGGTATTTGGTTTTCACTACAATGTCTGTCCGTCTGTCAGCGCCTTCTATCTGTGGTACCGTAATAGGTAGACTCCTGAAATTTTCACAGAAGCAGAAGGCCATTATAACTAAAAGTACTAAAACTTATAGGGTCTTCCGAAAGTTATACGTTATTCGCGCATATGTATTTATTTCTTGAACTGCAGGAGGCTTAAACTTAAAATATACAAACAGCAATTAAAACTTTGTTCGCTATATAAAGAAGTATAAAAAAGTAAACCTAAAAATTACGGGATGTTCCGATAGTGACGTGAATTCCATGCATATGGCGTAGGTTTTGAGCCATAATAAGTATACTATTTAAATGGCCACTACAAAAAAATAGTAAAAATTAAAGGGTTTTCAATTATCACAAAGGTGGTACTACTGTGGCCTGTACAACAAATAGAAAAATTAAAGGGTATTCCAAAAGTGTCGTGATAAACACGTTTATGGCTTTATTTTTGAACCGTAATAGGAAGACTTACAATTTTCACAGATGAAGTGTTGCCACGGCCGCTATAATTATTACTAAGAATTAAAGGGTGTTCTAACAGTGACATGATTTTCACGCATATTACTTTATTTTTTGAACCGCAATAGCTAGGCTCTAGATATTTTCATAGAAGTTGTATTACCATATTCGCTATAATAGCAATTACTAAAATGTATAGGGTGCTCCTATAGTGATGTGATATTAGTGAATATGACTTTGATTTTCTAAACGTATATTTATACAGTAGAATTACGCAATTATTGTAATTTGTAATTGTAATTGAGATATTTTCAGGGTTCAGAATTTTTAATTTATGAACATTAAAAAATTAACATTCATGATATTTGTCATAAATGAGAAATCTCAAATTTTTAATTTTTTTTCACGCTCATAAACGAAAAATCAAAAATTTTCTGCCTCTATTCATACATGAATGCGTGTACGTGTTTGTTTTTTTTTTTTGTAATATACATACATGAATAGTGATAAATTAGCTTCTTCTCATTAATGTTCGTTTTCATAAATGTACATGTTCATTTATGAACGTTGAACATTTATAAAATTGATCATAAATGAACATAAAAGAATTTTCCGGCTACGATCGCACATGCAAAAGAAAGAAATAAAGAACACATATTGTTACTGAATAAGCCGGCAGATTTAGGTTCAAAATATGTACTTACTTTTATGTATGCGAATGCTTAGCGCACATTTTTCTACGATCTTTTCATTTATGCAAAATTATCAAAATTGTAAATACTCAAATATGAACACTTGCGTGAACAACAAAATTTGTTCTCATTTATTCACTTTTGAACAGAAAAAGAAAAAGCAAATTATCGCATTCATGAATGAAAAAACACGAAATATTTTATAGTCTCTCACACATGTATCATAATATGCAGCTGAAAAATAAAATGTACACATTCATACATGAATGAACAGTGGGTGAAAATTTCGGTACTTTGGATATTTTTAATTACAAAAATTAAATGCCATTGTAATTGAAAAAATTCATTTATAATTACTTGTAATGAAACATTTTTAAGAATATAACTGAATTTGGTTTAATTCCTACTTACAATACAATTACTTGTAATTTTCAATTGAAAATTTCCAATTACAATTACATGTATAAATGAAAATATTCAATTACAAGTAGGGTTTATTGACTTCACTCCCACCATGTCGGCCACAGTTATACACATGTGAAAATTTCAAGAGTCTACCTATTACGGTAGCGAAAACAATAGGGTTAAGTTTTTACCCTTTGGGTGCGGAACCCTAAAATATCATTTATATACTAGCAGAATAAAACATTATCTGCCAGTCCCACGATGTCGATCGTTCGCAGAAATACATTTAAAACAAAAACAAATTCAAACATTTTGTTTTTGTTTTAAATGTATTTGTGCGAACGATCGACATCGAGCGACATCGTGGGGCAGGCAGTATATTTTTGGTAATATGTTTTTTAATAACTTATTTTACTTTTATTTTTGGCAAATACGTCACTATGCATTTCAAAGCGTAACTAACAAAATGGTTTGCCTTAATGCGAAATAAGACCCATTAAATAACTTCCAATGGAATAAATTTCAGCAAAAAATATGTGAGTCCAAAAAATGAAACAGCTCTCAATGGAATAGGTATTTGATTTATTTGAGAACAAAATCCTTTACTATGACTTTGCAAGCAAAGCTTATATAGGACAGCTTTAGTAAGCAAGGCTGCTTTGGAACCACCTTCTTCGTTTATTTAAATTTTAAAATTTTAGTTAAACCTTTTTAAACTTAAAAAATCGAATCTTTAAATATCCATTTTGAAGAACAAATAAAAACAGGTAATATACTCATAACTGTAAATGTATATTACTGACTTAAAAACGATTTTAGTTTTGATTCACATAAAGCATGATGTATATTTTTACCACTTACGAGCATTCATGAACGTTACTAATTTAAACTGATTTAAACTGATCCACAAAATATGTCCAGCTGGCCTGAAAGTTGAAAATATACGAAAAGTCGCAATATTTGAAAAATTATTATAGAATATTTTGTAAAAATTTAATTTTGGTTATATGTATTTAATTTATTTAATTAAAACATGAAATGTGAAATATATTCGCATGTAAGAATAAAAGATGAAAAACAAATTGTTAAAAATACCAAATTTAATAAACAAAAAAACTATATTTAAAGGGAAGCAGAAACGGGATGTTGTTTTATTTCATTAAAACCGATAGGGAAATACTATATCGAAATATTTTAAATCCGCAGCACAATGCTTACAAGAATAGGACATAGCTAGCTGGTCTTAAAATCTAGACGATGACTCAATTCAACATTGCCTTGCGCGACATTAAAGTAGTTTTTGAAAATCAAATCTATTTACTCAGTTTGAGCCTTACAAAATCTCTAATCCGTTATCGAATTTCGCCGAAAATTCATATTTTCTGACGAGGCGCATTTATCTCGGCGGCTATGTCAATCAACAAAATTAAAACGCATCTGGGTCGAGAAGCCAAAGTATCCGCAGAGAGTGACAGTATGGCGTGGATTTCGGAGGTGCATCATTGGTTCATTAAAAAAAAAAAATACAGCCTGAAACGCCATTTTAGTAAAAGGCTAAAGCTTCAGAGCCATGATTAGGGACTTTTTAAGGCAACATATGAACTTAAATAATCTTCTTTATCAGCATGCTAGCGCACCATCTCACACGGCTTATCAGACAAAAATGTTATCAGCCGTGTTGACAATGTAAATTTAATTGCTCGCCTCGGAACTGCGATTAGTTCCTATATCTTTCTCTTAATTATAAGAAACTTCACACATGTCCTTGCACTCATAGCCTTATCATGGCTTCGACTGGACTTTTTTCAAGAAACTTCCTTGAACTCCACCAGGGCATTCAATCCAAATGTGTAATTTTGTTCTGAGTTTTAATGGTACTCCACCAGGTAACAACAGGTAAGAAAAACAATCAAATTAAAAAAGTTAAATACTCTTTTGAGTTTTATATGGCGCACTACCACAACTAATTGCATTAAGGTACAATGAAAATATGAAATTCAAAACCAAAAGCTTATGATATTAATTAATTAAATAAACTACAAAACACCTAAACAAGGGCGTAAGGCGTAACGACGTCTAGCGCCTAGCTTTGAAAACCCTAAATAAGAGCGGAATGTTTTCTAATGTAAACAGTAATGTTAACATATTTTGTTTAGTAAGATCTAATAAATTAAGGCACAAAATAGAGATAAAATCGCGAGATAAAACAGTAATTAGCTAAAATGGCACCACAAAAAAAAACAATAACATTTTGGTTGCACCCAACTTCATTACCTAACGCTCTGTCAAAATTGGATTTTCCAATTGCCAATTGCGTTGACGCCGCTATTTAGGTTTGCTTCATACATTTCGTATGTACATGAGAATTTTCGACAGTTATTTTACGAAGTCGTTCATAAACTTTCACAGTGAACGGACATTATATTTACGCAACTGTAAATGTTATACCATTTAAAAACAAACAAACATTTCATTACATTTATATTTAAAATTCCAAGTGAAAAAAAAACTTAATCCCTTTAAAAACAAAAACTAAAAAAAATTGCAAAAACAATTTAGTTCTGCTTACTAATTGTTATTGCTTTCAAGTAGACTAAACGATGGATGCTGAGGCCCAAGGCATATTTAACCAGGTGACTGCACAAGGCGGAGCTAATATTAAAGAGAAATTTTTTAAATTTTTTTTATATGGAGTTTGTCATTAATCAGGGTTTTTAAGAGAGAATAATATCTATTTTACTGTCAAAATCCATATTAAAAAAAATCAAATTCAATCAAATTTTTTGCTCAAATTTCCTCTCCCTTACGCTATCACCTTGTTTAATATGCCTTGCTGAGGCCGATGAAGCTGAAGCATTGAGTGAGTCAAGTAAAAAAAGCTATTTAAACTGGCAGCAAGTAATGAAAAAGCAAAGAAAACGAAACCTTAGTGAATCACCAAAAATTTACAAAAACAAACGTAAGGCAGTGATAAATGATGAAATTCCATCGACTAGCAACAAAGTTGCAGTATTACAAAATAATGATGATGAAGATAGTGAACCAACAACACCTAATCCACCTCCAATATACATACCAGACGTAGTTGATATAAAAAGTATTATTTGTAATATACGTGAAATTGTACCACTAGAACATTTTAGTTATAAATCTTTAAAAAATAACACAATAAGACTTATGATAAAACCCGTAGAAGAGCGTTCATACAGGGTTATTATTAAGGGACTTCACCATACAACTCCAATTGAAGATATTAAAGCTGAACTAATATGCTTAGGACACGAAGTACGTTGTGTAACTAATGTAAAAAGCAGGGTTACCAAAGAACCATTGCCAATGTTTTTTATTGACCTCGACCCCCAGCCAAATAACAAGGATATTTATAATCTTAAGCACATAAATAATGCCATTGTAACAGTTGAAGCTCCAATAAAAAAGAATGAATTGGTGCAATGCCACCGTTGCCCACTCTTCGGCCACACTAAATCATACTGCAAGAGACCTTTCAGTTGTGTTAAATGTGGTCTTAGCCATCCAACTGCAGAGTGTAGCAAGGAACCGAATACCCCAGCTCGATGTACAAGGTGGCGCAAAAGTAATCCTCCTATCAGAAAATGCTATAAATTTTGCGATTGGCCCCTAATGTCAATTCTGTTTTGACATTTGTGTAGTAAACACTTGCGAAATACACGTTAATAAACAATGTTACGCTACACTGCTCCAGAACGCGGAATATTGGTGACTATTTATTTGACCAATAATCGGTCGGTGACTTTAGCACAACGTGAATTTCGTCGCAGATTTCCTGGCCGTCCAACGCCTACTGGTTTAGCCGCTCGCCTCGAAGAGACTGGCACAACATGAGTTGCTGCCAGGCGTGGCAGACCCCGGAGTAGCCGTTCTGCAGAGAATATTGCTGCTGTAGCCGAGGATGTCATGGAAGCGCCGTCGACATCGACCAGACGACGTGCCACGCAAATGGGTATCAGTCGACGGTCTTTACAGCGAATTTTGGTAAAAGATTTGAAGATGTTTCCGTACAAAGTCCAGACGGTGAATCAGTTGTTAGCTGCTGACCGCCAATCGCGTCTAACATACGCTCAAGCCATCCTTAATCACCACCAAGAGGAAGATGATTTTTTATCAAAAATAATCATGAGTGATGAGGCCCATTTCCATCTTAGCGGGTACGTAAATAAGCAAAATTTACGCTTCTGGGGCACTGTAAATCCGCGTGTAACCCACGAAGAGCCATTACACCCGCTCAAAGTCACTATATGGTGTGCTGTTTTCGCTGGAGGAGTCATCGGACCTTACGGTTACTGTGAATGGTGAGCGCTACAGAGAAATGATTAACGAGTTCTTTTTGCCGCAACTTGATGAATTGGGATTGGAAAACATGTGGTTCCAACAGGACGGTGCAACGGCACACACTGCACGTGCCACAACCGATATGCTGAAGGATGCATTTCCCGGGCGTATAATCTCCCGTTTTGGCGATTTGCACTGGCCAGCAAGATCGCCTGATTTGACCGCTGCAGACTTCTTTTTGTGGGGCTTTTTGAAGTCGCGGGTTTATGTCAACAAGCCTCAGACTCTTGCAGCTCTTAAAGTGAGGACCTATCGCCGGAAGTGATGGAAAATGCCATAAAAAGGGCTCAAATGACAATCAACTGTGGCGGCGGCCATTTCATGACATCATATTCTCGACTTGATGTAAAAAAATTAAAACACCAAATAAAAATAATCCACAAGAAGAATCAAAGTTTTTCATTTTTTTTTAAATTACAGCCAAAAAACATCGGAAGGTTATTTTTGCGCCACCCTGTATAAACTGTTTAAAAAATCACACTGCTAACTATAAGGGGTGCCAAATATATCAAAACCTTATAGCCAAACGTCCAACTAATCAGAATAATAACAACCGTCAAACAAAATATTCCTCAGTAAATCCTAATGATTTTCATATTTGGGGTTCTAACAATAATACTA
This sequence comes from Phasia obesa, assembly GCA_949628195.1. Taxonomy (NCBI): domain Eukaryota; kingdom Metazoa; phylum Arthropoda; class Insecta; order Diptera; family Tachinidae; genus Phasia; species Phasia obesa. The sequence goes on from OX451215.1 coordinate 79,545,460, forward strand.
ACAATAACACTAATCATCGTCAGCCCACTAACAATCAGTCTCTATGTCAAAAGATAGACACGTTGGTCGAACATTTTACAAATCTGATTCACGAAGCAGCTTTCCTTTCTACTCCAATCGAAGATCCTTGTAGCGGTCGCAACAGAGTGCTAGTTTCAGCAGAAATAAGAGATCTTATTAGATTTAAAAGGCGTTTAAGAAGGATATGGAAGAGAACACGAAATACTTTTAATAAATCAAATTTAAACAGAGTATCAAACGAATTTAAGCGACGACTAAGGGAGTACAAAAATGAGAAACTTAACTGTTACCTAAGAAGTATTAATAGTTTTCAACATTCCGATCACAAATAATGGAATGCTACAAAATATTTAAAACGACCTAGCAAAAGAAATGTACCTATAAAAGATCATAATAATATGTGGTGTAAATCAGATCTTAAAAAAACTCATGCTTTTCAGCAATTTTTAAAAACTACATTCCATCCATTTACCTTGAATGATATCAACGATCAAAACAAAGTTACTAATTTTCTCGATATTCCCTGTCAAATGAATATGCCAATAAGACACATAACTCCAAAATAAGTTCAACAGGAAATATCAATGTTAAATGTTAAAAGAGCTCCTGGGTATGATAAAATAGGAGCGAAAGTAATAAAAGCGTTACCGAAAAAAGCTATACTCCTGTTAACTCTTATCTACAATTCAATATTAAGACCAAGTCATTACCCTGAACAATGGAAATGTGCTGAAATAATTATGGTGATCAAACCAAACAAGCCGGAAAGTTCGCTTAATTCATATAGACCAATAAGTCTTAAAAATATAGTTCCAGAACATCAATTCGGATTTCGACATAAATATGGTACGCCCTGAACAGTGCCACCGCATTATAAATATAATTCAAAATGCTGTAGACAAAAAGCAATATTGTTCTGCTGTGTTTTTAGACGTCAAGCAAGCCTTCGATAAAGTATGGCACCCTGGTCTTCTATACAAATTAAAAATTATTATTCTGCCTACTCCTTTTCATCTATTACTTAAGTCATATTTAAGGAATCGACACTTTTATGTTAGAATAAACAGTGAAAACTCCGATTTATGCGTAGTAAAAGCTGGAATACCACTAGGCAGTGTACTTGGGCCGGTTCTTTATACAATATATACTTCAGATATGCCATTAGGGGATAAAGTTACAGTTGCTTCATACGCAGATGATACAGCATTATCTAATAACAAATAATAATTGTCCGATAGATGCTTCAAATTTGATTATTCAGAATCCCTTAAATAATATTGCTAACTGGTTGCAAAAATGGAATATTTGTGTTAATCGAGAAAAATCATTGCACATAACTTTTACTTTAAGAAGAGGCGACTGTCCTGCAATAGTTATGCATGTGTCAATTACCTTGGAATGCACTTGGATAGAAGACTAACTTGGAAGGATCATATTAAAGCTAAAAAACAATACTTAAATATTAAAACAAAAAAACTTTACTGGTTACTCGGTCGTAACTCCGAACTTAGTCTTGAAAACGAAGTCATGATATACAAAACTATTCTCAAACCCATACGGACATATGGAATTCAATTATGGCGAACCGCAAGCAATTCGAACATTGAAACATTTGATTACAAATGCTCCTTGGTACATGAAAAATGATAACATTCATAAAGATTTGGCAACACCAAAAATTAAACAAGAAATCAGTAGGTTTAGTAAAAAGTATGTCGACAGACTTAGTAATCATAGCAATATGCTAGCTATTGCTTTATTAGATGATAGTAAAGAAATTGTTAGACTGAAAAGGTATCATATTTTCGACCTACCGTTTAGAATATAATTACTTTTGTTTTATGTAAATATGTACATATATATTACTTTTTTTTGTAAATAATTTTAGTTTTCAAATACTAAATATTTGTATATTTGTTTCAATCTCACTGGAGATTGTTACAAATGTAATATAATTAATTACTATGGAATTTGCTTATTATTGTATAAAATAGATTGCAAATAAAACTTTTTATGAAAAAAAAAAAGTTATTTTACGACTTACGCTCTTGTTTAGGTTTAGCAGTTAGGCTGTAGTCAGAGTGCGCTACAAGCGAGCTCGTGCTGTATCAATGCTACAAGATGTCAGAAAGAATGCTATATTGAGCAAAGCGATTTTTTCGATTATAATAATTTGCAACGTTTTGCGATGGATTCAGACGCAGAATTATACATGTCAAGTTAATGCAAATAAAAATCAAGTAAATAAAAGACGATCGGAAAATAGTGAGTTCCTGTCCTGTGGTTTGTTCCCATAGGACAGGACGTCTAAATACTTCCGTAATTAATTTTTCCGTATCGACGAAAAGTTAATAAAGCAAAATAAAAAATTAACGACCAAAACAACGCGCTACAAACCATTATGCTATTAACACAACTGGGCTCGAACGTCGAATTTTTCGTTCCGAATATTCGTCGATAAAATTAAAATACATTTGTGATTATGAAAACGCATACAATTAGTGCGTCGACGATATTCGTACTGGGTAACGAACTCTGCGATAGATTTATTTCTATTTCATATGCCGACAAACGACAACTAAATTGGTGTAGAGTGTCCGTTATCTTTAAATTTTGTTCTTATTCATTGTGTTATAGTCGACAAATTTAACAACGAATTTTTGTCAACGAATTCGTTGTACTCTGCAAAGTTCATCCCAGTTTGGTTTATACTATTCCACAACCTGCTTTGTAGCATCAACTTTATCAAGCTTCGGTCTCACTCTGGCATGTTTTGAGCCGAACACATAAGTAAAACATATGCAGTGGTTTATAGCGTGTTGTAGCGTAGTATTATAGCTTCGCTTGCGTTTTGAGCGAACACATAAGTAAAACACATGCAGTGGTTTATAGCGTGTTGTAGCGTAGTATTATAGCTTCGCTTGTAGAGAAACTGTGTTTGTCAACTTTAAACTGTTTTACACCAGTAAACCTTTCCGCTTAAACCTGCTCAGGTCTCTGTTGTAATACGTTTCGATAAAGACTGTCGTCACTGGCTGTTTATTGATACGCTTGGGCAAAGCTTTCGATGTGAGAACATCATTATCAAGTTACGTCTTGAATAGTGCTGGAGAGTTAGTATTAGCTTTTACTATAAATAGTGGCGTGTACAGGTGTGTAATTTGTTCTTTAGAGTCGTATCTACTATAACGGTGAATTTAGGTAGATTTCTTGCTTGCTATCTGTATGTGTAAAATTTTTATTATTAGAGAGTTAAGTTTGCCCGTCCGTAGATGTACAGGGTGGGCCAAAAGAAACCAAGGGGTGTAAAAGTTTAATAACTTTTTTGTTTATTAACTTTTTTTTATTTTTTCTTTCAGATTATATAGACAACACTTGGAATTGTATTATTTAAACCAGAGATCAATTATTTTAACGCAAAGAGCATATCGCCGACATTATTGAAAATTTGATTATGAGTGATGAAGCTCATTTTCATTTGAATGGCTTTGTTAATAAGCAGAACTGTAGGTTCTGGGGTTCTGAAAATCCAAGAGCCATTCATCAACGCCAATTGCACCCCATCAGGTGTACAGTATGGTGTGGGATCACATCTGAAAATGTCATTGGGCCCTACTTCTTCGAGAATGAAGATGGAAGTGCTGTAACCGTAAATGGAGAGCGGTATCGGTTTATGATAGAAAATTTTTTACGTCCTGCTCTTGAAAACAGACCTGGTATGTGGTTTCAGCAGGACGGAGCCACTGCCCATACTGCCCGAGACACAATGGCACTTTTAAGACAAATTTTTGGAGAGCCCTTGGTTTCTTTTGGCCCACCCTGTATTTCGTTTGTTAAAGTATTTGAGTTTCTGTGAAACAAAAATTGAGTCTGAGGTTGTATTTACTTGTCGTTAATAATCATCACTATTTCATTTGTCGTCGTCGACACAATACGACAACGGTTTGTGTCGTCTTGGTTTTTATAAACGAGTTAAGTGCCACAAAATTTAAAAAAATTGTGTTGAAATAATTTTAGTACAATTTTGTATTTAATACTCTGGTGTCCCATTTGTCTAAGTCGGATGAATCGCTCTCGAGTTGTGATGATATATACCAATGGGAACGCTTGATTAAGGGACTAATATTTGCCACGTCTCTTAAAAAAAACTGATAGAAAAAACTAAAAACAGATTTTTTAAAGAATATTTCTCTGCAGAAGATTGTTATCTATAAGCCGTCGACGTAATCATAAGACTGTTTTGATGACGACATCGATACCAAGTGATGTCGGCTCAAAAGTGTCGTCGATGTTGCCGACGCTAAATAGAATAAGGGGTAAATGCCTCAATAATCTTTACTCAAATATTTATGTGTGCCTTTCCTTTTTTTTTTTTATTTTATTTTATTTTAAATTTAATATTTTTTACATCTTCTCTGTTTACAGCAAAAAAACTCAAATTTAAATTTTATACAAATTTTAACTTTATTTATTTATTATTGTTTTAATTGTGTTTATTAAACATGAAACTTTAAAAGTTTTTTATATACAATTTTAATTTTGTTTTGTTATTGTATAAATCTTAAAAGAATTACCATTTATTGTTTCAAAAGTTATAACTCGTACTTTGTTTATTTTAGCAATATTTTATATTTCATATTTTTTATTATTAAATTTTGAAAAATTAGGAAAATTTAAAAATTATATTTTTCAAAAATTTAAAAATTTTGATGTAATAATTAAAAGTTGCAATGAAAGTTATGTTATAATAACTTAAAAAAAATCGTTTTTTTAAATGGCAGTTTTTTAAAGGTATAAAGATTAAGTGTTACTACTGTGTCAGCTTAAGAATCTAGGTGTTGTAGGTTCGTTTCCTACCAAGTATTCTAATCTGGCAGCTTACCGCATATTTCACTTCGAAAAAAAATTCTTTCGAATTTGTACAAATTATATATTGTGTTTCGAACTTTTTTTCTTTCAAATCGAGATAAGCGGTAACCCTCCTGTTTCACTATAACAAGTGAAGGTCTTCGTTTCTATGCTCGATAAATTTAATTAACATGTAAATAATTCTTGTAAAAAAAAACCGACTACTAGTATATACGTTCTGTACATTCAAATGTCTATCCATAACGGTTCAGCAGATAAAGCCATATACGACAAATTACGTCAGATATGAGGACACCTTATATTTTTTTACACTTATTATTACTGACACAGTAATAAAAAGTAACGGCTTCAAAGATATGGCCATATAACTTAAGCAATATCACCTAGGGGACACCCTTTAATGTGCAATTTTAAATTAAACACTTATTTTAAAGGACAGATTCTTTGTAAATTTCAAATGTCCGTATTAAACGGTTCAAAAGTTTGGCCATATGCATCAATTTACATTAACTATTGAGATACTATTTATAATTTTAAATATTTATAAAAGTTATTATACGGGACATAGTAGTGGAGATTCTGTCTAATTTTCAAGTGATTGTCTACAATGGTTCAAATGATTCATATATTTAAATTGACGTCACATATGGGGACACCCTTTAATTTTTGAGTTTATTTTTTTATTAATTTCTGTTATTTGCAGCTATAGTAATATACAGTTTTTTAAATTTTTAAAAGAGTGCCCTTTACGGTTCATAATACACATAAAAAATACGTATGTTGTATGGGGACACCCTTTAATTTTCAAAATTCTGAGCTTATTTTTATTCCTTTCTAATATAGAAAAAAATTTTAAAATCGATTCAGAAATGACTGAGTTCTACGGGAACAAACATAAAAAAAGCAACATTTAGACGAATTGATAACCTCCTTCTTTTTTTGAAGTCAGTTAAAAATCATTTTAAGAAAAAGAATCATATATAACGAGTGGTCCAAATACAAGTTTCCTTTTAATTCATATGCTATTTGGACGCTGATAGAATTTTTTGTTTTAAATAATAACTATCAGTCAGTATCATAACTCAACTAACCAAAATGAGTCGGTTTTCGCTGGAACAAAGTTGTAAAATATTGCAATCCAAACGAATATCAAATTTGGGGGTTTAATCATCTTTATTGAAGAGGCAAATTTTCAGCACGGAGGCCATATCAGCAAAACAATTACGCATGTCGTAATTAGCTAATTTTTTAAATAAAATTCAACTGGAAACTGCATTTCATTCAACGGCAAGCGCTACAGAAATCTGATAGCTTTTTATGACCTTGAAAGGTATAAATTTGAATAGTTTTTGGTTTTATCAGAATGACGCATGATCTTCGGTAATCGTTGGGTGTCCTTAAAGGCGAATAAGAAACTAGAAACAGTCCACACCCTTAAGGCTTATATCATTCGAGACATTAGTGAGATAGAACTAGAAAGTTTTGAAAGCTATCGGCGGAAGTCCCATGAATAAAATCATGTTCCATAAATAATGGGAATGTGTTTTAGTTAAAAATACATATAATACAAACATAACATGACATGAGGTATTTTAATACCTCGGTTCAAATATAGGACACTTTAATTCCTCTAAAAAGATCTCATTTACAAGAGGAAATATAGATAAAACCCCGACTGTACACAATTTTAACGATTTAAATGACTTGGCAGCACCTTATATTATAGTTAGCGGGAAATTCTAGACACTTTTTTGCGGAACTCAACTCTACTCTTATTTTGTTTAAGACCTATATTGTACCATTCTGAGTTATTATCCAGACACGGGTACAAAGAGATCTAAGGGAGTAAAGGCCTAGTTAGCCGTTACGTTAACGGAACGTAACACTTTCGTTTTTGCTTTGTTTAACAATGAATCTTTAAAATGCAAGTTAATCTATTTTTAATAGATTAAGCTAATCTATTTTTGATAGATTGGGATACATCACTGTTGAAAACATTGAACAAATTCAAGAAAGAGCGAAAAGAGAGCAACAATTTGCATGTGTTATAATCTCAAACAACAACAATTTTCATACTAACGGCTAACTAGGCCTTAAATTTTATAGGAGAGCACTTTAAAGGTTACCCCTTTTTAACGTTTCTTACGAGTGTAATGCTGTTAACATACCAGTTATGACTCTAAAATTGCCGATATGACCGATTTTCCTTTTTATCCGGTACTCTTAATTATATACTGAAAAACTAATTTTTCGAATTCAGAAACACTTCGGGGGTTCAGTGTTCACTTTTATTCGATTTGTCACAAAATTTTACGCCGATTTAAAAAAGGTTCACTAAAACCTTTAAAGTTGTTAAAAAAATGTTATGACTTTTTCTGTACGCGACTTAAAAGCAGAAAACCCATATTTTCCACATTCTCCAACAAGTTTTACACCATTTATTGTCGAAAAGGGGTCCGTTCTGGAAGTGGTCTGTTTCGATATTCCCCCTACATTAATATATACATAAATGTACCTCATTTAAAAAAAAATAATAAAATCGGTCAACCTACCATATATGCAATACTATAAAAGTAAGTCTTCAAATTTGGTGTAGATTCGACCAAATGTCCCAACATTGATGATGTCGTGGGCACTGCTAGTTTATAATGAAGCCATAATATACCAAAAGAAATTACTTTCAGTTCATTTTATTTCATTATTAAAAAGTACTTGCATTTGGATCACCTGATATATTATTTTTTATTCGATTGAAATGATAAAATTTTGGTTATTTAAAGAAAAATGCCTTAATAGGTAATTTCAAGAAGAGAGCACCTTTTCTTAAAGTTACTTTTTAATTAAAATCTTTTTTACTATGGTCACTTACAACCAAAACTAAATAAGCGCGCGGACTGCTAATTAAATATCAAAAGTTCTCATGTACATGCAAAATGTATGAGAACCAAGCCTAAATAGCGCGGCAGACAGAGCGTTAAGTAGTAAAGTTGGCTACAAAACAAACTGTCATTTTTTTTTTTGTGGAAAAGTGATAATATTTTAGCAAGAATTATAGAAGACAAGATTACGTCATGTGCATGTTTTCCCGTTAGAGGACGTTTTTCGGCCAATTTAAGTTTGCCAATTCTGTAATCAACAAATTGCTTCAAATAAGTACGTATAAATAAATACATATATATAAGTAATTAAGAACTCCCACAATTTATTCTCAATCAGAATCATTAGCCAATGAGAAGACAGTTTCGTGACGTCATTAGGCCGACATGGGCAGAAAATTTAAATTTTATTTTCGGGATGGCACAACCTTGTCTTTTATCATCCTTGACATTAGACATAAAATGATAAACATTAACACTAACACCATGTTAGTGTTAAGTGTAGACTGCCCATGTTAATGTTTTTTCCACGTTTTAACAAGGTTGGTAAAACATTTGTTATTAAAGCTCTTTTATAACATGACAATGTTGTGTTTATATTTTAGTTTGACAGTTTTATTTTCAAACTGATTGCTGTGCTGTGCAATAAGCATTCAAACAACATTGATGGAAAATAATTCTTGCAAAAGAAACCGACTTCAAAACAGATAGAAGGCCACCAAATCTAAACTAAAAATGTAAGAAGTAATCTGTAAGAATTAGATTTAAACCAAATAAAAGATGCGCCAAAAGTAGAGGGAAAAAATAAATACTATTTGAATGTCAAGCCTCACCCTATTAGTTTTCAAAAGTTAAGCTATTTTTACCAGCATCCGTCTTTTATGGGGACGCCATTCAAGCCTCTGTCTATAATGGTTTCAAGATAGGGTCACATAGATCAATTAATATCACCTGTTGGGACACGCTTTAAATTACAATTTTAAATTAAAGACCTGTTGTTATAGAAGACTTGGCGACAAAGATTCTTTGTAAATTTCAACTATCTGTCTATAACGGTTAAAAAGTTTAACCATATATATCAAATTACATGAACTATTGGGACACCCTTTACATTATAATTCCAAATATTTATACTTGTTATCATACCAGAGAAAGTAGTGGATATTCTGCCAAATTTTCAAGTGTTTTTTGTTTAACGGTTCAAAAGATAGGGCCATATAGATCAAATTACATAATTTATGTTTCTAAATTCCAATTGTATACTTGCTATAGTTGACTTTGCAATATAGGTTCCTTGTAAATTTCAGATGTCTGTCTATGACAGTTCAAAAGTTTGGCCACATACATAGAATTACATTAACTATGGGGACACCCTTTTATTTCCAAATTCAAATTTTATACTTTTTGTTATAGCTGACTAGCAATAAAGGTTCTTTGTAAATTTCAGCGGTCTGTGTACAACTGTTCAAAATTATGGCCATATACATCAAATGAAATGAACTATTGGAGCACCCTTTAAAATTTTGAATATTAATACATTTTATTATAACGGTCATAGTAATCGACATTTTGTCAAGGTTTTGTCTATAACGGTTCAAAAGATAGGCCCAAATAGGTCAAATTACGTCACCTATGGGGACACCCTTTAAATTTTAAATTTATATTTTTATTAATTTCTGCTGTTGGGAGTTATAGCGATACGCATTTTTTTTTTAATTTGTAGCCCTTTACGGTTTTTAATACACGTAAAAAACATGTTTGTTGTATGGGAACACCCTTTAATTTTTAGAATACTATTTTTAAAACGGGAGCAAACTGAAAGCATAACCTTTCAAATAAAAAAAAATATTTTAAAATCGGTTCAGAAATGGCTGAGTTCTGCGGTTACATACATACATAAGAAAGCAACATACAGACGAATTGATAGCCTCTTTCTTTTTTGAAGTCGGTTAAAAATTATTTTGAAAAAGAACATGACATACCTATTCGCCACCTTATAACAACATGGAGAAATTAATTCCGTTGCTCTTCCAGCGTCATGTTTATGTTTTGTTTAAATTGAAGACGACCTATTAGATATAAAATGATAAACATTAACCTAGTGTTAATGTTAGCGTTAAGTGTAGACTGCCAATGTTATTATTTTTTCATGTCTTAAGACGGTTGTTAAAACATTTGTTATAAAAGCTTTTTTATAAGATGACAATTACGTTGTTGTTTTATTTTCATTTGACAGTTTTATTTTCAAACAGCGCTATCTGTTGTTCAACCGTACTACTACTATCTGCTCTGCAGAAACATTCGAATAACTTTGTTGAAAACAGAAAATTATGTTCAACCAGAACATGACATAAACACGTATTCGACAAATATAACAACATAAATAAATTAATACCGTTGCTCTACTGGCGTTCGTTGACTATTGAAGACGGGGTGTTATGCTTTGGGCGCTTTTAAGGTTTATCTGTTAGCAATTTGTTAGTCATTTATTGAGAACTTTTATTATTATTGTTAAATTAGTTAAACCACCTGAATATAAACTTCTTCAAGTAGTTCCACCTTTGGCAAATCAAAATCTTTCATTTCAAATTTTAATTAATTTTATTGCACTAATTAAGATAAATAATGAACCGTAACTTAAAAAACCTATTCGTTTTACACAAGATTTTGAATATTTCATTATTTTAGTTTTTTTAATTTTTTAATTAAAAAAAGTGAGTTGATATGTGGTTAAAACTATTATGTACTTGTTTTTTATTCTTGTCTGTTTCTTATTTATTTTACCATTTTTGTTTTTGATAAATATTTTTAATTATTTTATTTTATTTCAGCACCTTGTTTTTACTTTTCATGAAAATAAGTGACTAAATTATTTATTTGTAGTATTTAATCTGTGTTTGTTTTATTATTTTGTTGTTGTATTAAATCAGTAAATTAATTATTTAATATAAATCAGGTATTTAAGCTGTTGTTTATTTGTGTTTTTATGAAAATATATAATTTTTCTTAAATAAAAAACTGTCTATATTGTATTATCTTTTTGTTTTTTCGTTTGTACATTTAACATAAAATATAATTTAAATTTATTTTTTATTTTATTTTATATAAATCAGGTAAGTAATAGCAAAATTTTGTTTTAATAGCAAAAATTTAAGAGAAATATTTATTAAGCATTTTAATTTAAGAGTATTTTTAGACAAAAACTTTAAGCACGAGGTTATTGCATGATTTATGAAATGATCAAGGAAATTTTATATTAAATACAATATGTCAATGTTATAACATTTCTTAATACTTTTTAAAAAACAAATAATTATGAAACAGATCTGGGGGCATATCGTATTTTCCCGTACAGTTTGACATACATATATTCTTATCTTCTTCTATCTATGTATACTTAAATGTAAATAAAATCAAATGTCGTTCGTTGGTTATCGCATCACATAAGAACGGCTGCACCGAGTTCGCCAATGTTTTTTTTTAATGTTCAGCATAACCAAACTTAGATTTTTAATGAAATAAAAGTAGACCACGCCAAATTTTGCGCCTACTTTTTAAAGTAGCTAGATAACTATAAAATGTAGATATTTGATATTTTGCACCAATAACCAACACTCTTTTTGATATATGTACATAGTTTAGCAAAGCACAGACTGAATTGGAATAGTGGAATAGTGAACTACCTGGAGATCTGCAATAGGTTAAGTCTTGAAACTTTGCATAAGTAACCCTCATAGTGATATGCATAGTCAAATAAAACACAGACTGGATTAGGATAGGGGGCGTGGTACCTCACATACAATGTGAAAAAATATTATCGCCCACCTAGAGAACTACAACAGGTAGAATCAAGAAACAATGCACAATTAACCTTTATACCAATGCACATAGTCAATTTTTATAATTTTTTCATATCTTATTGGGCACCCTTTATTTTTAAAATCAAAGTCATATTCGCGAAAATTTAATCGCTATTGGAACACCCTTTAAATTTTAGGAATTGTTGTTATAACGGCCATGGTAATACACTTTCTATAAAAATATCGGGCCTACCTATTGCCCGAATAAAAATAAGGTAATATACGTGGAAAACATGTCACTGAAAGATCACCCTTTAGTAATTATTAATTGTTACAGCGGCCGAAGTACAACATCTACTGTAAACAATTCAAGAGTCTACCTATTACGGTTCAAAAAATAAGGCTATTTAAGTAAAAATCATGTCTCTGTCGGAACACCCTTTAATTTTGTTATTTAATTTTGTTATAACGGCCATGGAAATTCTTTTTCTATGAATATATCAAGAGTTTACCTATTACGATTGAAAAAATAAGTCACTATACGTGAAAAACATGTCATTATCGGAACACCCTTTAATTTTTAGTAATTGTCATATCGGCGGTGGCAACATATGTCCTGTACAAAATTTTAATAGTCTACCTATTACGGTTCAAGAAATAAAGCGTTATACATGAGAATCACGTCACTGTCGGCACACCCTTTAATTTTTGCTATTTGTTATAGTGGCCATAGTAATAAACCTCCTGTAAAAACTTCAAGAATCTACTTATTATTGTTCAAAACTTAGGCCATATACACGCAAAGCACGTCACTCTCGAAACACCCTTTAATTTTAAGGTTTAATTTTATATACTTGTTTAGAAAGCGAGCTTAGTGTTAGTTACTGCCTGCAAATTTTAAGTGGTTGCCTCCTACATATAGCTCAAGAAAGAAAGACGGCACACCCGATAAGTTTTAGTATTTATTGCTATAGTGGCCACAGTTATACACCTTCTGTGAAAATTTCAAGCGTCTACCTATTATGGTTCAAAACTTAGGCCTTATACATGCAAATTACAGCACTATCGGAACACCCTTTAATTTTTAGGTTTAGATTTTTATACTTGTTTATATACCGCACTAAGTTTTAATTACTGTTTTTAAATCTTGAGTCTATGCCTCCTACAGTTCAAGAAATAAACACATATTCGTGAATAACACGTCTCTATCTATCGGAACACCTATAAGATCTAGTATTTGTTGCTATAGCGGCAACAGTTATACATCATCTGTGAAAATTTCAAGAGTCTACCTATTACGGTTCCAGAGATAAATTGCGCTGGAATCCTGAATATACAATTTTTGTTCATAAAAATGAACAATACAGACCACATTAATGTTCTGTATAGTAATTTGCTGTTATATATGCGACAATGTCAGCATCCTATGGTATTTCAGCAGAACAACGAGATCAATCATAGAAGCGGCCAAACTCGTAGGTTACAGCAACAGCGAAGTTACTGATTGGCTCTCATGCTTACCGGTTCACACGCTCATTGAGGAAAGGCAATTTATTAAATTGGTTAATCGAATCAAAAAGTTCCTAAATATCTAGTAGATACAATAAAACAAGATCGGTTCAAATATTTATCTCTAACAAATTTATATCCTACACAGTAGTGCTGACATTACACCTCTTACGCAAAAGAACTTACTGGATACTTCAAGTTTTTATTTTATAAATATGAAACCTTAACGAATCGAAAAAAAATCCTTTTTAAAAATAGAGTTTCCCAAAAACACATACATATCTAAATGTGAGCCGATTACAGTATATCACCAAAATTATAATTTAAATTTTTATTGAATTTTATAAATGAAAACCTTCAAAAAAACAAAAAATTAAAAAAAAATTAGATGAAATGAATAATAAAAATTAGTGTGAATTGCCAGTGGAGTTGACGAACCGGTTTTTAAAGTATTCGTAAAGCCGGGTTGTTTACGTGTTCTGATTGACCATTAATGGATTTCCCCATTTAATTTTTAATCTTCACAACGAGTGGATTACACTATCTTCCAATAGCAAAAAACGCGTACCTTAAAAGAGGGTTTGCCTGTAGCTGACGTATATACTTGTAATGTGTAAAACACTTTTACTTTGTACGCTATATTAATAAGTACATCCTTTGAACCGTATGAAATTTACACACATTATGTATTAACTAATATTGTTGCTACAAGAAAAAGTAGTAAAGCATAAAGTTTAAAATTAGAGGGTGTCCCATAACAGTTGTAAATTGTTGAACAGTAACTTGTTATAAAACTTACCCTCTATAGCAACAAGTATAAGGATTAAAATTGAAAAGTAAAGGGTGTCCCTTCTTTGTATCTTTTGGCATTATATTTTATTTTTTTATTTTATATTATTATATATTGTTATATTTTAAGCCGTAATAGGCTGACATTTGAAATTTACACAGATTGTAATAACAGTTACAAAAATAAAATAAAAAAATTAAACAGTGACTTCCCCACAGAAGACATGATTTGAGTGTATGTAAATGGCCGTGTCCTTTCGTTTCTACCGCAATTGGCAGACACTTGGAATTTACTTTGGATGAATATAAACTTGTATATAATCTATTCTTTATGATTTTTAAATTTATTCCTTTTAAATTTTTATTTTAGATTCGATGCCCTTGTGCCCAGGTGTCTATTTTGAAGTCGGTTTTTTGCAAGAATTAATACTAATTAAAACGTAATGCATGGAAAAATTTGTTTTTGAACCTTGCCGTCTGTATAAGTCATTGTAGTTTTACAAATAATATATACGTATGTATATCCTAAATGTATGCAACTTATTTGTCTGCAATAAAAACTAAACTACGTGATTATAAGTCGTATACGTTAGTTGTTTAAAATCTTTGTTAATATTTTTTATTTTGTTATAGCGGCCATAGTATTAGATAGATCTTCTGTGAAAATTTCAAGTATCTAGCTCTAATGGTTTCATAAATAGAGCTCTGTATTCTAATTTCCGCCAACCGGTGATTATAATCACCAGCACTTTTAACATTTCATAATAGGCAAAAAAATATTTTTTATTAAGGCCGACTTTTTGGGTATTCATCTTTTTATTAAAAAACAGTTTAGTTTGTTTTTTTTTTTGCATAATTTATTTATGTGAGTCAAGATAAATACGTATTTAACTAGCAGAGACAAAAACCATTCTTTAACATATGTAGCTCATGTAACAGTTAACAGAGCGCTGTTAATCACAACAGTCGTCTTTTTTTTGGACTTTTCATATTTAAGAGCTTATACCAGGAAAAGACGACCAGGTCCAACAAAAAAATCACATGGGAATGTTGCTCCAAAATAATACAAAAACACTGGAATATGTAAAATTACTTTGGAAATATAGAAAATCGGGTTTAAAAACGACACATAATGTGGGATTTTTTTTGGAAGTTTCATGACCATTTTTGAACAAATATGGAAGGGCACACGTAGTACAACATATACAAAAGGTAGACCAAGGTGTCATAAAAGAGACCCCATTAGTCGGATTTCTGAAATAATTTTGAAATTTGAGAAAATTGAGATTTAAAAAATGTATTTTATAAAAAAAATTCTTGAGAAGATTAGTGACCATTTTTGGACAAATATGGAAGTGCACACGTAGTACACGATATACAAAAGTTAGACCAAGCGATCCTAAAAGATACCCCATTAGTCGGATTTCTGAAATAATTTTGGAATTTGAGAAAATTGAGATTTAAAAAATGCATTTTATAAAAAAAAATCTTGAGAAGATTAGTGACCATTTTTGGACAAATATGGAAGTGCACACGTAGTACACGATATACAAAAGTTAGACCAAGCGATCCTAAAAGATACCCCATTAGTCGGATTTCTGAAATAATTTTGGAATTTGAGAAAATTGAGATTTAAAAAATGCATTTTATAAAAAAAATTCTTGAGAAGATTAGTGACCATTTTTGGACAAATATGGAAGTGCACACGTAGTACACGATATACAAAAGGTAGACCAAGGGGGTCCTAAAATATACCCCATTAGTCGGATTTCTGAAATAATTTTGGAATTTAGGGAAAATTGACCCATATTCAAATCGGTCAACAGAAAACTGGTGCAGCGTAAAATGACTTAATAAGGTTACTCTTTGGTTGCGGAACCCTAGAAATTAAATGAACAAGGGTATTAATTTTATAAAAAAACTGTCTCTTATTTAAGTTTGGGTTGTTCCTTGTCATCCGCGCTCGTACTTTAAGTCATTTGTGTTGAAGTTTTAGTAATATTTTGAAAATATTCTTAGAAAACCAAACATTTTGAATATTTTTTTTTAAATACTTTGCATAAAATATAAATAAAAAAATAATTTTCGATGCGCTCAATGTACATACATACATGTGTATGTATCTAATGCAAATGTAAGTATGTATAATATTCATACGCTTATGTATTTTTGTTTTGTTATAAATGTTGTTAGCAAATTAATATATTTTATATGTACAAATCAAATAAACTAAGTTGTATATATTTTTGATTTTGACTTTAATTATTTTTTGTTTTTGCAAATTTTAATTAATTTAGCTATTGTGTACTTTTGTGTTGTCTTGATCTAAAATTTTTTATTTTTTTATTTTTTTTTTTTTTGCTGGTAATACGTGGTACTGAATTTAATAATTTTTTGTTTTATTTATTATTATGAATTATTTCTATTTTTAAATATTAAATATTTTATATTGTTTTGTATATAAATTCAGAAACTCTTTTTTGTTAATCCTTCTTTTTTTATTTTTCTTTTTTTATTGGTAACTTATATATTTATTAATTAATATATTATTTTCATAATAAACAAATTTAACCGAACACAGTTAATTAATTGTACTTTCATTGTGTAACTATTAGATAAGATAAGATGTAAAAATTGTTTTAAATAACAAAAAGAAGAGAAATAATTAACTTAATCACAAGGAAAGTTTGGATGAATAGAATTGGCACAGAGAGCAAGAATAGTTTCAAAATAAATAAAAGAAATTAAAACTAAAATAAAACAAAATGTTTGGTTTTGGGGATTAATTAATAAAATTTTATTTTTTAACTATAAACTATAAAAAAACTAAATCAAAAACTTAATTTAACTATAAAATAAAAACTTAAATAAATAAACTAATCATAATTAAACAAGGCACAAAAGCTAAGAAAAATCGTAATTAATTTATAAAAATCAAACTTTTTCCAAAATAATAACATTAAGAGGCAACCATGTAATGACAATAGCGAATTAGTTTTCAATATGGCTCGAAATGTCAAAGTCCCTACAAAAATTAAGTTGTTTTTTTTTTAAATATTTAGTTTAACATTTCAAACCATGTCGAAAATAAATAAGCTCGCGCCATTGTTACTCCTCTAGGTAATTATTTCGCCTTGAACAACTTTTTCTTAATTAAAAAAAAATTAATACAATTTTCTAGATTTTAAAAGAATTGCACCAAAAAGCGTATGACTTAAATAATTATTAAAACCAAATATTCAAATCAACACGACAGACTATAAAAAGTTTTTATATTTTTACAAGCAACTACTTATTGAAATATTGAATTAGGACAAACTCAAGGCGAATTCATAAAGAAAGGCAGCAAAGCCGAATCCGTTAA
This sequence comes from Phasia obesa, assembly GCA_949628195.1. Classification (NCBI taxonomy): domain Eukaryota; kingdom Metazoa; phylum Arthropoda; class Insecta; order Diptera; family Tachinidae; genus Phasia; species Phasia obesa. The sequence goes on from OX451215.1 coordinate 79,562,688, forward strand.
TTTTTCAGTGACATTCAAACTGTGAAATTCCTTAAGTAAAGAAGTAGTTTTTTTTTTAATATAAGAAGATTCACAAGACTCTGTTTACAAAATATAGCCATAACAATCAGCTAATTTTGTTAAGTCGTCTTAGATAATTCGCCTTGGAAAAAGCAAATTAGTAAACAAAAAACAACAACAATAATTGATATTTCTTATGAAAACTAATCAGCCGTACTGAGAAGTTTAGTCTAGTTTAATTCGCCTCGAATTAAAAAAATATTAAAAATATATATGAATATTTGTTCAACTTACAAAGCACTTGTTGTTTTTGTATCGATGCAATTACTTCATTGTCCTATACCCTGTTCAGACATAAGCCTTAATTGCGCAATTAGAGAATTTAGTACATAATTTCGTTACTAATTGAATAAAATACGAAATGCAACTCTGCTGTATGTCTACTATGACATTGCAAAATTAAGATTAAATTGTCCCAATTATGAAAACATGTCTGAACAATAGGGAAAACTAATTTTATGATATCACTCTAATTTTAATGAAAAATATTTTGCTGGCAGTCAGTTGTAAATCAGCTTAAGGTTGCACTTTAACCACATGCATCCGTTTTTGTTCTCAACTGTATATATTTCAATTATTCCTTTATATTAATACTCTTGCTTGTGGAGTATCATATAAAATTTAAATGATAGTGTTACATTTTTAACACTTGTTATCATATCTACATATGTTTTATCCAAGTTTTAGCATATGCACCAGGGATGCCACCTCCCTGGGAGAAGACCATTAATCTCTAGTAGAGGATTGCAGCCTCACTTGAAATATTTAACGTAGTCAAGTATCAATAATAAACAAAATACATGTCTGATGGAGACTAATATTACTCAGCGAAAGAAATTCAGAAGTACCTACTTTCTCAATTGAGGTACAGATCAAATGGATTATTGTGGAACAAGATTAACGTGAGTACCTGCTACTCGACCTAACCTCACGGTGGTCTTACCACCGAGTGAAACTTAGGCATAGACTAGCGCCCCCATTGTGTAGTATAACAACACTTTACGATTGCCACCAATCGCTTTTTGTGTGTGATACAGTCACAATGAGTAGCAATTTATATAATATGGCAAGCCTTTCCAAGGCAAGCCTAGATCCACATTATAACCTCTTGCTTAGGGGTTTGGAGACTATCCAAACTCCGTCTGTGGAGAGTGAAACAGCACACTTGATCGACTTTGCACCTTACCTACATAAATCGATCTTAAACCACAACCACCACGTGTACCCCCGAAGGGGACCTCATCAATAACCGGTCACAGAGAGGATAGGCTCTCTGTGGGGCCACCGATGCCCGTGGTACCAGTCCTTTGGGCACTGGTCGGGCCTCGAAGAGGACCCGTGTTAAAACAACAGACCTTTTCTTCCAGATTTAAGCTCTAGGAACTCTAGCGTCTGGTGCCCCTATTTTCCCCTAGTGAACCGCGTCAAAGCATTTGCCATAATCCTGCAGTGACAATTGGAACCCCCGGGGGTAATCAAATGGATTAACTGAATAATAATGTGCTCAACTTTGGGAAACACGCATCAGATGTGATTACTGTGTACGCTGCAATGTGGTATTTAATCGAGCTCGCCGTTGCTCTTGGACAAATTCTGCAAGGCTGACAAATAAACTATCATGAGATTGAGGGATTTGTTTTACTACCACACATTTAATATTGTGTGATCATTTGGACATCAAGTACATACGTGTGAGCTTTAAACTAAAAAAATTGATAGTACGGGTATTTGATGGTAAAATCCAAATCCGATAAAATTGGTTCGAAATCGAAGCACTTCAAAGCAACGAAGGTATAAGAAATTGGTGTAAGAAGTGTTTAAAGAAATAAAACAGACAGTCAATATAAACAAAAAAAATCGATAGTACGGGTATTTGAGATCGAACCAAATCCGACAAAATTTGTTCGAAATCGAAGCACTTCAAAGCAAATGATTACCATTTTTGTTAGAAATACCGGATATACATATAGTTGCTGTATCATTAAAGTATCAACGGCATATCATTAGAGTATCAAATACGACAACAGTTGTGAATTTAACAATTATTTTTTTACGCAGTGTTTGTGCCGAATTACATTATGCAACTTTTATCGCTGCAATCATTCTCGTTTCTTCTTTAATATTGCATTTGTGTATATATCTTGCAATTTTTATTGCAACAATTTGTATGGATGTATACATTTGTTTACATTTTAAACTTCAAAATTAAAACTGTTAATGACAGGACAAATCGAATTTCAAGAGTACATGCATATGTGTATACTTTTTAATTCCTATCTTCCCTCTCGACAACTAATGAAGAATTGCAGCGACGAAAGTTGCATAATGTAAATCGGGACTTTATAAAACAAATATTTTTGATATTCTTCTTTTATATTATAGTAGCTTTTACAATACGAAAATACTTATTATTCAAGATACAAAATACGACAACAATTGTGAATTGAACAATTAATTTTCTTACGCTAAACAGAAAAAAAAAACTTTCAAACTCAATTACTAAAAGGAAATGTATAATTAACGAAAAAAATTATATTAGTTATAAAAATTAAATTATTTAAAAAAATAAACAATAAACTAATAATAAATCTATGCGTTTTATGATTTTGTTAAATGTCAAAGTGGGTTGTTTTTGCAAGATACCATGAAAGGAGTTCTGTTTATGGTAGACGAGAAAGAGACATGGCATTTTGTTGCTTATTATAGGAATCGGGATTAATGTTAAGGTATTTATGTATTTTTTATAAATATTTTCAATATTTTTTAATAAAACATTTTTTATATATATTTTTTTTAATCTAATCAATCAGTCATATGTTAATAAATCTTAAGATATAAATGTATTTTTAAATTGTTTTATTTTAGCTGCTTTTTTTGTTTTATTTTATTTTATTTTCGGTTAAAATTTTGAATTATTAAATACTTAACACAGTCTTGTCTAAACTTTTGTATTTAGGTGGTAAAGATTATGGAAGAGATTAACCAAAAGAAGTAAAACCAGGCAGCTTAAATTCTTGTTATAAATATAAAATGATTATTTTAGCAAAAATAAAAATGCTTTTTTAGATGTAAAGCAAAAAAAAATTAAATTAAAGTCGTTCAATTAATTTTAGCAAAAGTGGTTTAGTTTCAGTTCTAAAAAAAGAACAGGCATGAAAATTCCAAATTTGAGCAGCTTTAAAATAAGTTAGTTATTTGATCAATGTATTTCTAGAAATTGTCACTTTCGCAACTAATTTCTTGTCAGCGTTACGCTAGTCGGTCGTTCGTTTTTTAATTTCGAAAATTTTCAAAACTGTAGAATTACATAGCGTCATTAAAATCAATTAAATGATATTGGAGAATCGTAAAATAGAAGTATTTGATATATCTGAGCCTATAGGCATTTCAACTTATTTTATTTGGACTAGTTATCAGGGTTGTCAGATATGGTGATTTCTCGCCAAACGTGGCGATTTTTAAACTTATCAAATTTTGAATATGGCGACATGGCGATTTTTAAAATAGTTGGCGATTTTTTATTAACTTTTGACCAACATTAGAACCTGAATTAAGAAATATCAACATGACTAAATAGGTATTCAGCATAACCTGAAATAGATTTAAATAGATTTTAGTTCTGGAAACCGGAAACTTTCGAAAAATAAATTTATTTAAAGTTCATGGAATAAATTTTATGCTATCAATTTTATGAATTGAAATAGGGCCTGCGGCACTTAATGTTGAATAAACTTAATTTCTATAAAACATATTCTAAATAAGAACACGGGTACAAATATCTTAAGAATGGGTATCTTCAGGTCTCCATTTATTATAACAACCACTATTTTTCACTGTTTTAAGTAAAAACAATGAAAAATACTTTTCTCGTGTTCACTAATCATTTTAAATAAAAAACAAAATATTTATATGTTTCGGCGACTTTTTTTCTATTTTTGGAGAATTTTAGCTATAACGATTAAATTTTTTTTTTGTGATTTGTTAAAAATATTGTATATGTATATACAGGAAAATTTTAACAACAACTATTTGGGCTATTTTCACATCGATTTTGTCAAATTAGGTGAAAATAAATCTGACAACCCTGAAAGTTATCTGGGGATGGCCCCTACTCATGTAATTAACTGTGCCAGCACTAGAAAATTTAGTTATGGGAAGAAGGATAGATGGAGTAGTATTTGTGACTATTAGACTTGAACTTTCCCACATTGAAATCAACAGGAAGATATCCGCTGGGAGTTTATTTCACACACTAACTGTTCGGACAAAAACTAAACTTTCTCTATAATGCATAGTGCGAACTGCGATTCAGCGGCAAATCTATCACAAATGGACGGGCTCTTAAACACATTATGTGTGAACATCAAAAAAACAGTAATAATGTGCATAAACACATTTTGCGTTTTTAAATAGAAAATTAAAAAAAAAAAATCATTAATAGTCATAGTTTGTTAACCTCCCTCCTACAGCTTAAATAAATACTTTTTATACAAGTAATTTATATCAGAGAAAAGTATAAGACAGTAATGTTTCATAAAAAAACTTCGCGCTGTATTTGTCAAGAGTTATTTACCTTTAAATTTAGAAAATTTACGAAAAAGTTATTTTTTGAGAAATAAAATATAGAAATTGAATTGACTCAGATGTTAAAATATTTTATATTTTACCATTTGAATTTCTAAAACGGGAAAGATATGTTTAAAATTTTTTTTTATAAAACCATGGTACTTTTAATTTTTTTTTTTGGAATATGTAGCCAAGGGAGAAGGATTTAAAAATCGGTTTACTTTTTTTCAATTGGTGCTTTGCCCTCAGAAGAGTTTTACAATAGTTTAGATATTTCGTTTTAAAATAGGCCATGTTTGGATTGTGTTGGAGGGACAACGGTTATTTCAGGTATAAAGAAAGGTATGCCAACTTTAGGGGCCCCTCTTTGCCCTAGAGGGCCGAGCGTCCGCAGCTCACTTAAAAATATCTGGTTCATGAGCTGCCTAATTATTTCCAAAATAAACTGTTTTCAAGTCACTGCGAACCGTAGCCAAAAAATGTGCTTTTAAAGCTTCTTTTGAGACTTAAAAAATGTATTTAGTCCATCGGACATCACACTGGTTTTTACATTCGGGCGATGGGTTTTGCTATGGTTTACACTTGGTAAGCTTTCATCAGTAAGCTGCTACCAAAAATAAAAAACGTGATAATTGTTTTTCTGTGTATTTTACAGATTGATTTTTAGATTTAAAGAAAATGGAGAATTGGGACAATAATACAAGAATTTTGATAGTGCGCCGCTTTCACATATTGGGCCTTACTTTTTCGAAGAAAACGGTCTTACTGTTTGTGGGGTTATTGCAAACAGGAAAGAAAACCAAAAAATTTGGATAATTTAAAGCAATCCATTCGAACGGCAATTCATCAGCCACCCTGTACATATGGCGGACACGAGCACGCTTTAATAATATTTGCATACCATATCGCCCTAAGTAACAACTCAGCTAATCGAACTTTAAATAAATTGTACAGTATCAGTAATATATTTCATTGAAGTAGCGCAGCTTAAAAGCTTTTAAAACAGCAAAATGTTCGACTCATCTCTAAAAATTAATTTTTTTAATTAAAGATATTTTAAATCACAAGGTAAAATTTTAAATATTTGCAGAAAAGATCAAAATCAGAAACGTTTTTTTTTTTCGAGCGATTGATTTAGTTCGTTTGAAATTCGAATGCTGATTTTGTTTTCTTGAATTGCCTGTTATTTTCATTTTCTTCTTATACTACTAAAGTCTAAATAAACAACAATAGAAACAAAAGATCTTACAAGCTGTCTTTCAATATAATATCGCTCACAAATATCTCTACCATAATGGCCAAATCATTTAGCAAACGTTTTTTTCGAAGCCTTTTTATTTTGTTGTCATTTTCTTTTCTAATTGAGAACGTTTAAATGCATATACATTTTGTGTGTAACAACCAAAAACAATACAAAACTAAATGGCGTAATTTTTCTCATTGTTTCTTTTTTGATTTTGTTTCAGTCACTGCAAAGAAAAAAACAAAACGAAATCAGACGTCTATTTTTGTTTATTTTCTTTCGCACTCTGGTTTTAAAACACGGACACTTTAGATGTCAATAAATTTTATCGGTTCCTTTTAATTTGTATTGTCAATTGTAAACGGGTTGTTAAAAGAATTTACCTAGGGTTTTTTGTGTAATCTAAATTATTGTTGACACTGAGAGAGTTAACCCAAGCAACTTCGACTTTTTCCAAAAAAAAAAAATGGCAGTGTAACATTTATGGCTTAAAAAGCATTTTGTGCCCAGGATATGCTCGAATTGGCTTTCCCGGGCACAAAACTTAGTACTTAAGAGATTTCAACGTAATTGTTCGTAAAAACAAGATTTTACTTTAAAAAAATCTTAAAATTAATTGAACGAAATGAACATAAAACGATTGTAAACCTCAAGATAAGTGAATTTTAAACATAAATTTAAAGGAAAAAAAATCCACATTAAAATTTAAAAACAAACAATTCATGGAAATTATAAACTTTTTTAAACGAAATACATATCGCACTTGATCAACAAGAGGGTATTAATTCAAAATTTTAAAATTTTCAGTAGAGGTAAAAACTGTTTGTGATTACATTTTAAGATAATTTAAAAATCCGAACATATTGTAGTAAGCAAATTCCATTTAATAATATATTTACACTGTTTTTCTTTAAAAATTTTTGCAATTATAGTTAAATAAAAACAATACCTTTTTGTTGATATAAAGGTGCTCAAGACACTATCACGCAAATGGTCTCATATGCGGTTTTCGAGATGAAAGAGTAATCAGAATAAGTTGAAATTTTTACAGTAGATGGATATTAATGTTGTTGGTTTCTTTCTTGCAAAATGTGAAAATTTAAAAATTTCGAGTTAATACCCTCTTGTTGATCAAGTGCGATATGTACTATATATATATCTTGTCATAAATTTTATACAAAATAAATTTTATAAGTTTTAATAAATTTCGATTTAATAGATAGCAATTTCGTTAGACCAGACTGACTTAAATTTCATTAATTTTAATCTTAAGATATTTATTTATGTTTTCTTTTTCTTACAAATAAAACTATTTATATATTTATGTATAAAACAAATATGTATAAAACATCATCGTCAAGATCTTAATGTAAACATATAAAACAAACTCTAATGCTAAAAACAAACATTGTTGTTTAATTTAATATATGTATGAAGATTTTTAAAATGATTTCGAATTTAATTTTCTAAAACAATGTTACTTCCTTTGTCGTACAATAGAAAATTTATATTACACATTTTTCTTAAGATACATTATTAATTCAATGTCATATTATCTTTTTGGTCAACAACAACTGCTGGTTTTATGTAATTTTATTAACTAAACTGACAGCAATTGTTCTGATACAAAAGTTAACCAGACTTAGAAAGTAAAGCCATTATTACGACTTAGGAGTTTTAAGGGCGTGGGGCAACTTAAAACAATTATTTTAATATGTTTTAAAACAAACAAAAAAATCTAAAGTTTTTGTATTTTGTGGCGCGCCTTTGTTAAAAACATCTATCACTCTTGTGTTTATGTCAAATCTTACTCATAATGTGTGTGAGTTAATCGTAAGATAAATATAAAAGACAAGAGTGATTTAATACCTTTTCTATAAACTTAAATTATTCGAATCCTTCACATCGACCACAATATTGTTGGTATTCGTTTTGATTAACATGGTGGTGGGATATTTTTGCAATTGCAAAAATCTCTCCATAACACAGGAAGAGGAGAGACGAGCTTCGGCATCATGATCCCAACATTCTTCCATTGTGTCGCAGATAATGCTTATGCCCTGGAAAATTAAAAACGTTTAGATTTGTTTCAGACTTATAAATAAATAATTGTATATTAGTCTTATAAAATATTATTATAATATTATACTCATATTTATAATAAACTAGCTGGCCCTAAGCAAACATTAGTGTTGCATTCAGCGATGCCAACTTAACTCTTTTCGCGCTATTTTTAGCTCTATTTGACTACCTCTAACGCAAAAATTTTCTCCTCAGCACTTTTTTAGAAAAAAAGAGCAATTTTCTGTGGCGCCACCTGTCGAAAATTAACCCCACCAACTTAGGAACCTGCATCGGCTCATGCGCAACAATTTTGCTAAAGATCATACCATCATCAAATGCACAGCTTACGATTTAATAAATTTTGAGTAATTTTCAGTGGCGCCACCTGTCAGAAATTAATGGCACCAATTTACAATCCTTCATCGGCTCATTCGCAACAACTTTGCTGAAGATCATAGCATGATCAATTGCTCAGTTTACGACTTAATTCGTTTTGAGTAATTTTCCGTGGCGCCAAGTGTCGGAAGTTAATTAAACCAACTAAGAAACCTTCGCCGGCTCATGGGCAACAACTTTGCTTAAGATCATTACCTGATCAGATGCATAGTTTACGATTCTATAAAGGACATACAAACATACAGACATACAGACAAACATTCATTTATATATATATAGATACCACTTATATGAAATGTATTTTAGAACAACTTTTGTAATAAAAATTTGTTCTAAAATATATGTATTTCAAATATTTTTTATTTTTTATGAATATGGGGGGGGGGGGGGGGGGGCCGTTAAAAAAGAAACTAAGTAACAAAGACTGAACAACAAGATGTTAGCGGAATTCACTGTTTGCTTTGTAGACCTTTTACATCTTGTAGGTTTGGTAAATATTGATAAACTACAACAAAATACGTAGGTTATTTTAAATTTACTAAAGCTGCAAGATGTAAAAGGTCTACAATAGCAAACCGTGAATTCTACTATTGTTTAAAAAGTCTTATACACTAACCCCAATATTTAAATAAAACTTATTTTATATGTGTTTTAGAACAACTTCTGTATGAAAAATTAGTTCTAAAATAGATTTCAAATATATTTTATTTTTTATAAATATGGGGGTAAGTCTTAACAAGCCATTGACTTGTTCAAACATTGAGCAATGCCATGTGCGTACATTAAAATGTCTTGTGAAGACTATCGTTGTTGATGTCATGTTCTTGTTGAAAACAGCATTCTTGGAACATTTGTTTGCACAACAATGGCTGCTATCAAATGTTGTTTTTAGTATAAAAGTTTCATTTTGAAATAATGCCATCTGTTGATCAAGCTTGCAAATCCCCTTTGCTTTATGTTTAGACGGAACATGGACATCGTTATGTATTCTCCACACAGAAGAAAATAAACAAATTTTTGTACGCTATGCTGCCGACGTTTTGTTCATGTGCAAACAAAACAACAATGGCTCGTCAAGATGGCGTGTTCCATTCAGGATTATAAAACGTTAATACTTATCTAAATTATTAAATTTTTGGTTGGATTTTAACTACATTTTAACTGTAAAAAAAATCATTTACGCAAAAAGTTGTTTTCATACATACCTCATTCTAAGTCATAGATATTATTCAAATAGATATTGTTCAAGTATACATAAAGGTTTGTTAAAATAGTTGCACAGTTTGTGGATTTGAAATCGACTCACTGGGGTCCTAATAGCCCCTTATTACAAAAATATTTTATTCTAAATATATTTAAAGAAGTATTTGAAGTGAAGTAGAAAAACTAAATTATTTGGAATATCGTTTAACGACAAAGAAATGGCACAGCACACCGATTATTGGTAGCAAAATAACCAAAACTTACTGCCGTCAAAACTGTCAACGATTTTCATACTTTCAAATTTAATTTACTACGGTAGTAGTTTTAAGTTTTGGTAAATTTTTATTGTGGTCTAGCGAAGTACTTACTGGATGTGAACGCCATGAATTTAAAATTTGTGGACGTAATTTTTTCATAACAACATTTTCCTGTACTTCATCCAAGGTGGGTCTTTGGCCCAACTGTTAAAGAAAAAGAAAATTAATAATAAATACGCTGTTGGGTAAACAAACAAGTTTATTAAATCTAACAAACCTCTGCTTCAAATGGCAATAAATATTCTCCCACAGGTCCTGTAGCATCACAACGCGACACCATTTCCCATAGAACCAAACCACAAGCATAAACATCGATACGTAGAAAAGCATCACGATTAAAATTGATGGCACCTTCTAAGACTTCAGGAGCCATATAACGTCTAGTGCCCACTTGGCCATGTGTGTCACCACAAGGTTTGCCTACATTTTTTTTTTTTTTTTTGAAAAAAAAAATTTTAATGGGTTCGATTATTTTTTTTTTTTTTGTACATTTGAAAAACATTTTTTTAAAACCTTTTTTTTTATTACAAATGAAAATAAAGGCACTGTCATGCGTGCTTGTTAGTAAATTAATTTTTGAATTTAATAATAATTAACTTAATTTTTTTTTTGTTTAATTTTGCCAATCACCCATTTTAACACAAAATATAATTTTGATAGATATTTTTTTTAATTTATATAGAAGTTTTAATTTATAAGAAATATAAAAATGTGGGAGCAAGTTCTAATGTACAACACAAGGTATATTCATCTTACTAGGTAGTGGCGTCTCTACAACAAATAAAACAATGCAAGAACAACATGGCATTTTATTGTTGCTTCGTAGTTCGAAATGTGAAAAACAGAGGAGAATTGTGAAGGCGTTTTATTGCTTTCACTTCTGCACTATAAAATTTCTACATACATACAAATTTTGACATGTTGAACTACTAAATCAGTTGGGCGGACGACTCTACCTAGTAAAATAAATATACCTTGGTACAAACTGAAAATTCGTCTGGTAATAAACTCAGCTTGAGCATACTAGATACATTTTTTAAAGAGAAATAAGGTAGGTTAAGAAATTGTGTTTCTCGACGATGTCGCTAAGCCCATCGTGAAATCTTTCTACCAGCCAGCTACGCTGGCGGCTTTGTAATATAGGGCAATAAAACTAAATGTGTCCAATAGTTTCTAATTCTTCTTCGACCTAGCACATCCAATAGAAATCTGACTTACCGTTATCCGCCCCCCCCCCCTAGGGGGAAATAATTGTCATTGTAGTTTATGCCCCTACCTTGACAGAGTGATGTCGAGGAAAATAGGGGCACCAGACACTACGGTTCCTGGAGCTTGAATCTGGAAGAACAGGACTGTTTTATTATGGGTTCTTTTCGAGGCCCTACCAATGTCCAAACGACTGGTACCACGGGAACCGGTAGCCCCAAAGAGAGCCGCCCCTTTTTGTGGCCGGTTTTTGGTGAGGTCCCCTTTGGGGTTCACGTGGTGGCTTTGGTTTTGATCAATACATGAAGAGGTGGTGCACTGTTGATCAAGTCAGGAGTTAGATGGTCTCCAACTCCTAAACAAAAGGTTAGGACAGGCTTTTATATTCTATAAATTGTTACTAATTACCGTTCTATTGTACACTGTGCGATATTATTCGCTGCGATTGCCGCTGCGAGTGTATTGTGAAGTGTGCGGTATTCATAAGACGCTGCTGGTCTACACATTAAATTCCAACCGGTGGTAAGAACAGCGTCAGATAAGGGCCAACGCGGCTGGGTGCTGACGTTAAACTTGATCACGCATTGTACCGTTACCCCATCTAGTTCTCGCCCAAATGGCGTTGGGCAGTGATTACACCTACATTGACTCTTAAAACTTTTCTTTTCAAACGCAGAAGCAGTTTAGTTTTCGCCGTGTCTAAAAAGGGCCAACTAGCCCGTAAAAACATGCAATCTTTCCTACCTTCCTAAGACCGATAGGTTCTTCCTAATAGTTAAAAGACTTCACCTATTCTACTACATCTAAATCAAAAGGCAATTTCGCATATGTTACCTATCACTTAACTAGCTGATTCCCCAGATGAAGCCGACAAAATCTTCTAATTATTCTTTGACGTACAAGTCCAACAGAAATCTGACGTGTCGTTAACCCCTCTAGTTCTCGTCATACCTACAATGAATTCTTGAACTTTCAAACCCAGAAGTAGTTTAGTTTTTGGCGTGTCTAGAAAGGGCCAACTAGTACGTGAATTTTTTCAATCTTTCCTACCTCCCCAGGACCGATTAATTCTTTCAACTACCTACTTAGATATTAGCTGCATGGTAGTTACTAATCGCTGGCTTTACGCAGGGCAATCTTTCAAGTTCGTAATTTCGGTAATTTAGTTTCCCTTAATATTGCAGTGACCCAACACAATCTAACTTTATATTTACAATTGTCCATTAGCACATGGAGATCCTTTTTACTCGTTTGCCAAGTGACCTGAGAAAGTACGAACTGCGTGTAACAGTTCCTCTAATATGAACTCCCGCACCGGTGCCCACATTCATCTTCGAAACATCCGTAAAAATTGCAATACTCTCGTACAGTTTACCTGCTTCCTAAAGCAATTAAAACCAACTAATTAATTATGTTAATTTCTGTAGAATTTAACTTATAGTTTAGAACAGTGTTGTAGTGAACAGTGTTGTAGCGAAACTGGCAGTCATAAAGCAGCCTTTTGCTAATAAACAACTCACGAGTGATTGCAATTATTTTTAAGGGGAATTATGTCTTATTATTTGACCTTCTTTAATAGTTAACAATATTTTTTAAGGCGCAGGGTCGCGGTTCGATTCTCACCAGACTCTGATGTTTTCTACACACAGACCTAGAAGCTTTGCAGATAGTGTTGTCTTTTAAAACAAGGTCTGTTCATATTAACTGTAAGGTGCTAAGGTGCCATAGTGGAGGCAATTATACCATAGGTACAGAAGTTAATACTTCCTGAACGAAGGTAATTTCCCATCAATATTTAAGAATACACACACATGATTGTTTGCATACAACGAACATTTTTAAAGGGGACGGTATTTATTTTTCTAATAACAGGCAACTATTGCCCATTAGTTTTTGTATTGTGTATCTTTAAAAAAAATATAATAAATAATTATCTTTTTTATATATACATATAGTATATGATTCTATTTTTTTATAAGCACAAGGTCTTCATTATAAAAAAAAAATTAATTTTTATTGTCAATTTAATTTTTTCATTCATTTAAATTTTGTATCAATTATTATTTTTATTGCCTGACGATGCTACCCAATGGTGTAGCGAAATATTGAAAATAAAAATTTAATTTTTTTCTAAAAAAAAAGACCTTGTGTTTATAAAAATAGAATCATATAAATATATGTATGAAAAGATATAGAAACCTTAATTTATAGATAAAACAATTCAAGTCGAATTTATAGTTCTAGGTGACATCACGGCGAAGTTAACTACTTTTTGTTTTATTTTATGTGTAGGCCAGCTGTCAAAAATTTATTTAATTTTTTTTTTTAACTTGAAAATAAAATTATATTTATTTCGAAATATATTTTAAGATTAATATTCAAAACACCGTAAAAAAATCTAGAGTGGTCTACACTGAACTTTGTCATATCCAATGGAAACAGATATTTTTATAGATATATTACATAAAGAATATACATAAGTTCAAAGTATATTCGAATCGAAAAATTTATTATTTTCGGTTTGGGCTGTTAAGTAAACTACCCCTTGCCCTTTCAGATTACGCCCAAAATTAATACAGCTCTTCATCTCCATAAACTAAAGCCACATACTGAATTTCATTTTAATATGTCATACTTTATGACATTTAGAGCGCCCACAAAATTTGGGGGTAAGGAAACTACCCCTTGTCCCTTCCCGATTATGCCCGAAATTAATACAGCTCTTCATCTCCATATACCAAAGGCATGTTCTAAATTCTGATATTATAATTGGTTTCTGTGACGTTTCCCCTACATTTACCCAAAAACAAAGTGCATGTTGATTTGTGTATTGTTGTAATTATTCGCCTTGAAGCAAGTGAAATTTTATAGTTTTCGTTAAATTAAAAAAAAAAAAAAATGAAGTGAAGTGAAGTGAAGTGAAGTGAAGAAAAAATATTAAAGGAATCAATTACATATATAGGAAATCAGATATAAATAAAAATCAAATATATATCAAAAAATAAAGATCATTAAACCAAGTTAAATTCTTTTAGTGAAAAATGTTTTTAGTTTCAAATAACAATAACTTCAAAACGAGAAACTTTTATAACAGATGTGAAGATGTTAAAATGTTGGTGACAATTTTAATTAAGGTCAAATGAATACACTTACATATAAACAACAAAAAATCGTTAAACTTACCCGGTTGAAATATCATGGCTAAGCCAAAATCAGCAATACAAGCTGTCAAATCATTTTTGAGTAAAACATTTTTTGACTTAAAATCACGATGCGCTATGGACGGCTTAAGGCCTTCGTTTTTAGTTGAAAAGATTTCCTCATGCAAATGTGCCAGACCACAAGCCATCGATTCAGCTATTTTACATAGTTCTTGATACGTGATGGTATGGGATTTCAAATAATCACAAAGGGACCCGTTGTGTTGATAGGCCGAAATAAGCCAAAATTCCTGTTGGATCTTTTCGGTATGTTTTTCATGACCCAAAAATTCTAAAATATTTGGATGACGCATACGAGGCAATTTGTATATTTCCAACTCAGTATTCCAGGATTCTTTCTCCTGCATGCGGAATATTTTTACTGCCACATCTTGATTGTGTAGTTTTGCCTGCCAGACATCACCAAAACGACCACTGGCTTTTAATTCCAACAATTGTATGGGTCGATTGCTGAGCAAAGGCGAAGAATTCGTAATTTCAGCTTCATTCTATTAACGAACAGGTAAAGGTTTAATATTTGTGGAAGGAAAATATTTAAAGTGCATAAAACTTACGGTTGGTATTTCATTAAAATGAGCTTGTTTACGTCTGCGGTATAAAAATAGACCAATACCCGTTATTGTTATTAATATGGCCAGAATGATTGAACAAATAATAATATAAATTAAATCGGCATTTTCCGGGGTCTTCTCCTTGGGCACTGTATAAAAATAAATAAAAAAGTAATTGATTTTTATTTAATTCTATTTTTATTTAAACTATTTTATAAATTGAACTAAAAATACTTTTATTGCTGTAGATCGCAATGACAAGAAGTAATAAAAAACTAAACTTAAAAATTAAGATGTGTCCCATAGGTAACATAATGTCACATATCACCCTACCTTTTGAACTGTTATAGACGGACTCTTGAAAATGAAAATGTGTACTACTATTTCCCCAATAAGTATAACATTATAAATTATATCGTTGGATTTATCAGCAAATATGCTAAGTCCACTTTTTATGAAAATTGAGATTTAAATGTAGAATGCTTATATATGTAACTCTAAATACATACCCTCATATTTATAAAAAATAAAACTTATTTGAACTGTATTTTAGAACAGCTCTTGTTTGAAAAATTTGTTCTAAAATAGATTTCAAATATATTTTATTTTTTATAAATATGGGGAATAGTGTTTAGGAAAACAAGTACCTTTATTTTGCTTTTTGTTGTTGTTGTACAATGGTAAGGAATTGTGGTAAGTCCAAATAAAACAAAAAAAATCTTTATGCAACTCATGTTTTATTTCAATAAATTTCTTTAGTGTGAAACAATTTTAAGGGTTCCGTACCCAAAAGGTAAAATGCGCCACTTAGTTTTCGCTACAACGTCTTTCAACGCACTCTATCTCTGGGACCGCAAAAGGTAGATCCTTAAAATTTTTATAAAATTCCTATTACTAATTATAGGGAGTTCCATGGTACGAGTACGTGGTTTTCACTAAAATTACTTTATCTTTTTAAATTGGCACACACTTAAAAATATGTTAATATTATTAACAAGTATAAACAAATATAACCAAAAATTAAAGATTGTCCCTATAGGGACTTGATTTACACTCAGAAACCATAAATTTAGACAGAATTTTTAAGAGTAGTTAACACTCAGGTAATTACCCCCCGTCGCCATTGAAACTTCATATGAAAAAAAAAACATTTTTAATACTGTTTTTTTATATGTAGTTTGACTTTTGTTAAGACATGTTGATAGCAAATGAAGCCGAGGGTTTATGCCCACCAAGTGGTCAGGCGGTGAAATAAATGAGTTGAGAAAAACTTCACTTTTGGCAACACTGCAATTAGATGTCATATTTTTTTAGAACACTGTTGCAGCACCTCTGGTGTCAATCAAACGTATTAGTTTTAAAGTTTCATAGCCAGTTTATGAATATTTTACTTCTCCGACGATTAAGTGATATAGAGAGACCGCGAGAATAGAAAAAAACCTATACATATCAGAAAAAAATTAATGTTAAAATGGTTTATTGCAACTCAAGACAACATTCATGCTTGTGACCGACGTGCTAACTACCTACGCTACAGCATTATATATACATATATATAATAAAATAGTAACTCATTTCCGTCAGTCTGTCTGTACGTCTGTCAGTCTGTTATTATTTTGCGTTCGCATCACGTAAAAACTACTGGATGGATTTTAACAAAATTTTGTACCTTAACATCCTGATTTCAAGATAAAGTGGAGAAAAAGCAGTGAAAGTACGCAATTTTCGGTTTTAAGGTACTGAAATTTTCGGTTTAAAACTGGGATATTTTAAACACGGTTGCGCACCTTTTATTTTTGGAAGTTGGATATTTTAAACAAAATTGCGCAACAGATGGCGCCAATTGAATAAAATTTTATTTTTACTTTGTGGAATTACATTGTTATTAATATATTTTAAACACCTCTTACAAAGCTTTTCAATAATTTTTAGAATTTTCGAATTTTTTATAAATTTTATAATTTTATCCCGGGATGGTACCTTTATATAGAGTAAATACATAAACCATAACTGAAGCACTATAAAAGAAAGAGTCTTACTTTTCATTGCTTTTTCTCCACTTTCTCTTGTAAATAACATAGTTTTGCAGAAAAAAGTATCTTATATTGGGATCAGGATACTATGGTACCTCCTCACAAAATGTTGTTAAAATCCAATTATTAGTTTTTACGTGATGACAGACAGATATATTGTATAGATTTTAATTAGTAAATGCACTTTTATACAAATCTGATTCGCTTTTTCTTGTTTGCGCCTTATCAATTATCTATGTGGAAATATTTCTTAACTAAATGCAGTGTTGTATTTAGTCGGAGTAAACAGAAACGTTACTGAATTGTTAAATTAGTCTTTAGAATGAAAAATAAATAAATTGCGCCCTTGCTTATGAAAGTGGTATAACTCATATATTTCATGTTTCGAGATATTAAGAGGTGTGCATTTTAAAGGGTTAAAAATATTTTTGTATTATGGAATAAAATATTTTGACAATTAAATAGTGTCAACAAATAAATTTATATTATGATAGTAAAATTTATAACTATTTTTAAAAGGAAATGTGGTTTTGAAAGGTTGAAATGACTTAAACCATTTTCAAAATTAACTGCATAACTTTATAAATGGAAAAATTTCTATTAGAAATTAAAATTTTATTCAAATTCATTACATTGTAACTAAGTAATGTATTTTTTTAGTATTTAGTGAAATAAAGTGTTTGTGGATAATTGATGGTATATAGGGTAGTAAATCCATCATATCTTTACGTTTTTCTTCTGTTATCGGTATAATGGTTGTGTACAATGGAAGCAAATCAATAATTTCGTATATTGGCCTTTCTCTTTTATTTAGGTGTAAGGTTTAACACTTTGAATTCGAAATTGTCATCCAAAGAAGTTTTATAAAAGATCTTATATGGAGCATTTTTTAGAAATCTGATCTATTATATTTTCAGCCAAGAAACAGCTTCTCCATTGGTGTTTCTATTAGTCGTTGATTCTCTCAGTTGTTTCTTCGAAATGAAATCTTTCTAAGCCATTTGTTCTACCAAAAATGGGTCTCTCTTTTTACATAATTCTATTAAATTATAATAATGCTCAGGGATGTATAAATAATTCGATTTTTTAATTTTGGTTTCTATCAAATCAAATCATTTGCCAAAAAAGAATGGCCAGATACCATAAATTTAATAATTCTTTTGCAAATTTTTTAAAACAGAATGACTTATACCACTATTGAAATATACAGTAACTATATTTTGTTTAACAAACAAAAAATAAACTCAATTTATCAACATAATTTTCATGGCATACTGCGAATTACTTCAGATTATGTTATTTTATTAGTATTTGATATAAAATAGCTGATAAATTAGATTTTTAAAATTTTTTACTTATACCACTTTTAAAATCAAGGGCTCAATTGAATTTAGTATTTTCTGCCCTAATGGACCTACCCCAGTAGCAAGAAATGCAATGGGTCCCTAATCTATTACTTTCTTTTTGGTTGGAGACCCCAGTATGTTTAGTTGAGTCACAATTTTATTACACTACTCCCTGTTTATACCGCCACTCTAACCCCTTGCCATTTTTCGTTTTTTTTTAAGACTCCACTTTTGGAAGTGAATCTACTTTCAATCGGAATTGAGTTCTGTGACATGGCTGCATATCTTTAGGAAAGTGTTTAGGTTATAGTAAATGTCTTTAGAGAATTAGAACATTTAATTGCCAGTGTGTTTCATAAACACTTGAAAATAGTTATTTGTTTTTTTTTTTCTTCTTATTTTTAAAATGACAGTTTATTGAACTACTAAACACTTGTACACCCTTTATATTTCTCTACATTCACTAATACAACTAAAAACACACGTACTCCTCCGAAAATAACGAAAAAATAGAAATCAACCCCTTTCATTTTCTTACGAAAATTTCAAAATAATTACAAGGTAAACATAAAGTTGTTTTTGTTGCTGTTGCTGTCGCTGTTGTTTTTTTTTTTCTTCTTTACGTTAATATTTCTAAGGAATAAAAGATTACCCTCCAAAAACAAAAAAATAGAAAATAAGAAACGAAGTAAAAAAAAACAAAACAAAAATAAAATCAAAAGAAACTAAAACAACCTAAAAATGAAATGCGGCCTACAGGTGAATAACATTACAAGTGGCCAAATACAAAACTTAAGCCCCCAAAAAAAAATTCAAAACTGCAAATCAAAAGAGAACTAACTGCTGGTTCAAAATAATGTAAGAATAACATAAAACAACATAGTGCATACGAGTATTGTGCTAACAACGATACAAAAAGATTCTAACAAAAATATGAACACATCACATCATCGTCATCATCATCATCTCCATCGTCATCTCGCATGCAAAGTTTACAAATTAACAAACACACATACTTGCAACAAGCAATGGAGAAAATCATAAAAATTCTACTCGTAACAAAAAGAAAAATGAAAGTTCCCCCAATTTATTAAGAGAATGTGCAAAAAAATATCTGTATAAAAATAAAGAAGAAGAAAAAAAAAATAACAAGTGAATCAACAAGAAAAACGTGACTAAAAACGGAAAATTTTATGAGGCAAGAAGCTGCCTACTGCAACAGTGAAATCTAGAGGATTTTGCTTTACTTGTTTTGTTTTTATTTTTTTATTTTTTTGTTTTGTTAAAAGCATCACAAGGATAAGTAAATACATCTGTATGTGTGTAAATATATGTGTGTGTGTGTAAATATGTGTTTATATGATGGTGTATTAAAGTAAGTTCCTTTTTTTTTGAAGTGGCAAATACAAACAAACACGAATTCATGATGCACAACCAATAAACATCATTGGCAACATATGGCAGAATAAGAAATGTTACAGCAGCTACTGCAGCGATGCTGAGGCTGATGCTACTACTACTATTCTAAAAGCTTTGCCACTTTTTTTTATTTACCGAGTTCATTAACTTCAACAGCAGCGGCAGCGCAGCGACAATCAGTAGAAAGAAAACAAATAGCAAAATTATATTTAAATCGGTTAAGAATGGCACTCAAGTAACTGTACAGTAACACGGTACAACGTAGTTTTCAAAAAAAAAATAAACACTTATTGATTTCATTCACAACTGGAAGATTATTACCCACTATTATGCCCTTTATTCAGGAGGTTGGCCCTTAATTAGAAGAGAAGGGCTAAGGGCACTTCTGAACTTTTGGTGAAACTCGACTGATATTGTTTTGGAGTACACGGTCAAAGCGTATACCAGGTAAGTACTGCAAAAGCTGTTAAGAAGACGAGGATTAAGTACAAAATCCTTTATGCATCTACGTGGTTCTGCAAGAATGCAGGCAAGCGGTTCTTTTAGGATTTTAACTGTCACTGATTCATCTAATAGGAGGAGCCGTTCTTAGCCAGGAATGCCTTTGAAATAAAGACATCGTTGGGAGTAATAGTAACTAATAGCCTGCGAGAGGACTCATTGAAAGAAGGCAACCTGCATTACCTCACATAAACTGTGTAATTTTTAAGATTTTACTGAGTTACGGTTTTAGAAATGGTTCGTTCATTCTCCTTTTCATGTTATTCTATTTATTACTATTTTATAGATAATACGATGACGAGTCTATTTATTACTACATATTTTGTAGGGTGGATATCATTGCAGACCACTAATTTAATGGGTTTTTTTCACACCTTTGTTCCTAAATAATTTCTGGTACCCGATTGGTAATTTACGACTTCTGCACCTTCACTGATTCTTAAACTGTCACTAGTCTTTTAGCCAGTGTGCTAATCATGTACCGTCTCAATATCTACTAGTCACAGTCTGGAAGAATCGTATTCTTCGAGTTTCTTCTTGGCCAGATGATGCTTAAAATTTCCATGACCAGGTACTAACGCAGTTACCCATCTCTTCTGCCAACTTGTAGTGAAATAGAGGAGATTATTATGTTAGAAATCGTAAGCCGGACTGACAGACATGGCACATATGTTTTTTTTTTTTTTTTTTTTTTTTTGTTTTTGCCAAATTTAAGCTCGTGAGGGCAATGTGCATAATTTAATAGATAAATTTACGACTCACGGCAACTGCAATTTACAGTTTTTTTGTTGTATTTTTGATCACATAGACTAGTGTTGACATCAGTGATCTTTGGTTTCAGCAAGTCGGCGCCACAAACCATGCAGCCAGTCAAACAGTTTAGTTGTTGTAAGAGAAATTTTCGGGTCGCGTAATTTCTCGATTTGAAGTGCCTACATAGACTAATTGGTAGTGCTCAGTCTGCCAGTTCAATTCCCACTAAAGACTCTGGGTGTTTTCAGTAGGCAAACTACAAGCCATGAGCCAGACAAACAGTTCAGTTGTTGCATGAGAAATTTTCGGGTCGCAGAATTTGGAATTGGGCATTATAATTCTATTGGAAATTGGATGGCCTTGATAAACTAATTAATAGTCGCTATTCCATCAGTCTGTGTATTGTAGGTTCGATTCCCACCAAAGACTCTGGATGTTTTTTGCAGACAAGCCAAAAGCTTCGCAGATATTGTTTACGTTAAACGAAATTGGCCGCCTCGTTATTATAATTTAAGCCGCTAGATCATTTTTTGAGAGGCCGGGTTTACGTAAATAAAATAATGTGCTTTATTGACTTGAGAAGCGAAGCGAGGACATCGGCCGTCGTGCTAGAGGTAAAGATTTGTCGAAAATCATATTCCATTAATGCATTTCACATATTTGAAACCACTTTCTATTGACATAGTTTTTGTAGATTAATTGCCTGTTCCACAATGTCGCTCTATAACGTTCGTTCGCACAAATACATTTAAAGCAAATTGAACAAAAACAAAATGTTTCAATTTGTTTTTGTTTTAAATGTAATTGCGCGAACGAACTTTATCGAGCGACATCATGGGACAGGCAGTAACACGATAGCTATTTTTATACAATTAAATGCTATATGGAGAAACATAATGTTGTCAATTTTCAGTTTTTGATTCTATTCTACATTTTTTAGACTCGTTATCATAACTAGCCTTTAAGTTATTATTCCTTATTACAGCTTATCAGTGACTTTTAGCTTAAAGTATACTTATAATAACAAAAAATTACTTATGTCTCCGATAACAACTCAACTTTAGCTTTATTGGGGAGTTATAATAATGGACTTTGGTATATTTAGGCCAAAGATCTCCTTGGAAGGAAGGCTAATAATGTGCTGGGATATAATAGACGTGCATTAAGCTGAATAACTGCGTTAGTGACAGGTCATGGAAACTTCAAGTATTATCTAGCCAAGTTGAAAGTCGAAGATAATACCTGCAGACTATGCCTAGAGGAGGTTGAGAAGTTAGCGCACAATACGTGTGAATGTTTAGCACTGACAAGCATAAGACTTCTGACCACCCTGGCAAAAACCTATTAAATGTAGATGACATGGGCCGTAGACAAATACTACATGAGAAAGAAGGCCGACAGTTACCAGTAGACATTCTTGATGCCATGGAGGAACTAAGAATAGAACAAATGCTAGCAATAACTAGAGACTCCATGATGAGAAAGATGGCTGACAATTCCTAGTCGACAGTCTGAAATCACTGAAGTCAAGTATCAGGCTGGTGGTAGATTACAAATAGGTTGCCTACAATCATTGCGAATGGAAAGGGGTCCAAAAGGGGCCCGTTAAGGAAGTGGGTGATTTGATATTTCCTATACATTAATAACACTGCGTGCTTCAGCATAAAATCTTGTATTTATTTTATCCAAAAATTTTTATTAAAATATCATGCTTCCTATAATTTCAAGCTAATAAATTATAGTGTAGTAGGGTATTTTAAATATTTACGATTTATACATGTGATAAAGGAAGAGGCAGTTGAATAACCAAAAAAAAAAACAAAAAAAAAACTATACCGAATGAAAGAATAAATGAACAAACATGTTCCGTAATACTAAGAAAATATACAAACAAAAGCCCATGGAAAATTAAAAACAGAAATTGGGGTAAACATGGCATTGTGGCATCCTTCATCAACACTAACATCATCGTCAGCATCAACGTCAGCAACATCACATCTTCATCCATATTGTGCACACGTGCCTTGCAATGAATTTGAAAAACATAATAATAACAAACAAGTAGCAGGAGCAATTGAGAACTGCAAGTATGGATCCCTTTTCTATCATTTAACCTCCTCTATATATACACACACACATACAAATTTATACACACAAGCTCACACAAACGTTACGTTTGTACGTTTGATTTTTTGTAGTTCGTTTATATTTACTGGTGACAACGAAATCAACAGAGAAACCTATCATTTATTTTCCTAGCAACTCAATGTGGAAAAGAGCAAAAGGAAAAATATACATAATATGTACGAGGAAAGGTCAATAAGTCTTTAGAAAACATAAAACAAATGTTTTATTTTTCAAGATATATTTTATTTGCATTTCAGCTGCATACAATGTACCCAGCAATTCATCAAATTTTTACGCCTCTCTCAAATTAAGATTTTGGAATGTCCTCAAAATAGGTTCTTATTCTTGCAGAGATATCTTCTCTTTTAACACTCTTACCCCGGGGGTACAATAATATCACTACTGCATATCCAAAGGCTTTGACAATGTGCTCTTGGCGAAAACTGGGGCACCGGACGCTGGAACCTGAATCTGGAAGAAGAGGTCTGTATTATTATGGGTCCTCTTCGAGGCCCAACAAGTACCCAAAGGACTGGTACCACGGGAACCGGTGGCCCCACAGAGAACCTCTCATATCTGTGGCCGGTTGTTGGTGAGGTCCGCTTCGGGGGTTCACCTGATGGTTGTGGTTAAGATCGATGTATGCAGAGATGGTGCATTGGTTATCAAAGTGTGCTGTTGCACTCTCAACAGAAAGGAGTTGGATGGTCTCCAGCAAACCCCTAAACAAGAGGTTAGAACATTGATCCATGGTTTGCTATGTTCTATAAATTGCTACTCATTGTGACTGTGCAGTATGTCTAGTGCGACATGGGTGCCATTACACATGGTAAGTTGTCATAAAGTGTGCTGTACTATACAATGGTGGCGCTAGTCTACGCTTCTATTTTACTCAGTGGTAACACCATCATCGGGTAAGAGCCAACGCGGCTAGGTGCCGACGTTAATCTTGATCACATCTTTTAACACTCTTTATCTGCCTCTCAATTTCTTTAAACTTGAAAACAGAAAGCGTTGTTAGAAATTAAGTCTGAAAAATAAGGCGAATAAAGCAGCAATAATACGAAACTTCAACCGTGAAACTTGAATTGCAGGTGAGTGTGCACAACAGTGCACTAAAAAACAGCAACAGATGGTTGCAAAAGCATACATACATAATAAAAACCCTAAAAAACAATTCTTGCATTCAAATGGTCAAAATTGTTTGAACGCACTTACTACTTAATTTCTAAATTTCAAAACAGTCAAATCAACAACTGTTTTCATATAGAGCTGGCTGGCCGAGCGCTATAATATTCTTCTCTGAGGTATGACCAACACCTTTGCTGACTACAGGTTTCTTAATATGTGACCCGGTCTATGAAAAGGTGGCTTATGACTCTAAAACAAAATTTCGAAAAATTAGCTGTTAAAGATAAACAATGCATTTCGTCAGTTTCTTAGTAGTTTTTCTTTTGCATTATGAACAGTCATGCCCAAAAGGCAACCAAAAAATGCAAAAGAGCATAAATAAGATAAGTTCGTGTGTGTATATAAAATCGTTTTTGCAGCGTTCAATCCTGTTTTTAAATTTTTCAATTCCATTTATTATCTTGATTCTGGATTTTCAATAAAATTCAGTTTTTCTTTCATTTGTGCTCTTCTTTCTCTACATTTTTAGTACACTTCTAAGCAAGTTAGGACTTTCTAGTTTTCACCACGTAAAAGAGCGTCTCAAAAACTATCGAAACCAAAAAAAAGTGGAAAATTTTTTTTGAGTCATAAGCCACCTTTTCATAGGCCGGGTCACATATATTAAAAGGCACGAAGTGCATGATCAAAACATATATCACTAACTGCACAGTTTCAAAAAGACAATCTAGTTTAGGTATTTCTGCAAAAGTAGTCTTTTCCATTATCCATCTTTTCCATTGCGTTAGGCGCATTCCTTTTCCTGTGACAAAGGTTGTTGCCGTAAGATTCAGTCTATTGTTATTTTTCCTTGTGTCAGTTTCGTTAATCGGTTGTTGTTGATGTTCCAGCTAAGTAGATGATGATTGATCTGGTGTAGCAGTTACTAGGTTAATAGAGCTGCCACCTGTCGTTGCCTAGAAACATCGCTCTTCCTGTATTTGGTGTAGTGGTGGGAAACCTTGCTAATCTTTGAATTCTACTTTTTCCCTGGGGGTGACGGCTACCTGACCTTTTGCCATGATGTTTTCCTCTTTTTTCAGAGGTGGGTTGGGGGGGTTTGGTAGATCAGGGTGCTTCTTTGAAAGATTGAAACAAAATTTAAGCCCTGAAAATACATTAATTACCTAACAAATATTTTCTCCAACTATTTCCATTATTGAGTCCCGTTTCACACTTGCAATTTTTGTTTCTGCAACACGTGCATTTGTTGTTGGGAGATAAAACAAAATATACATAACACTCTGCTGTGACTCTCTATTGTTGTTGTTGTTTGTTTTCTTCGACATGAAACACAATTTTTAAAGTATTGACAAAATGGTTCAGAAACAAGAATTGCAAGTGTGGAACGGGACTGACTAATAACCAAGACGATTTCAACTAGGTTCATTCTCAATGACAATGTCTTATTGCTATAAGTTTAAATAAAAATTTAGGAATGAGTATGTATTTAATCTTGATCGACATAATAGGTCAAATACTTCTCTGTGCGTCGTTTGAATTTTTACATTTTACAAGAACTTACATTGATTAAAATTATTAGTGTTTTGTATATGATTTTACAGGAACATATTCATATCACCCTCGTTAATATAAAATAATAATATGTAGTAATAAAAAAAATAATATACAAAATGAAATTTACCTTGTGTTGTTGCTTCGGTTGTGGTTGGCTCCCATTTTTGAGCAGTGTTACACATTGATTGTTTGCAACAACAAAAATGCAATAAATTCAAATTATTCTTACGAGGCTCCGAACTCGTAACACATTCTGTTTGATTACATTCAGGAGTTTGAGAGAAGCAACCCTTCATTTTTATATGGTCTTCGCCTGTAAAGTTAAAAAAATAAAATAAAAAATAAAAAAGTTTGTATTCATTTTTGTGCATATTAAATGCAAATAATAATAAGACTTTTTAGGATTTAAATATTCATATTTATTATTTCTGTAAAAACTCAAGAATTTCCTTAAATTTTTTTACTACTTACGAATTATAAACTGTTAATTCATTACCCTCGAGGTCGTATTTATTTTTTTAATAATTAAAAAAACAATATTAAATACCCTCCAAATGTAATAAATATTCCATTTAAAATTTTTGGTAAGAGTGTGCTGTTGGTTTAAGTCTATAGATATCTAGGAGAATAGTAAGATGGGGTCTAACAGTTAAACTATGGTTGGTAGTATGTAGGCCGAAGCTTTTAAAAAATAACATGTAAAAATAAACAAATTAAAAAAGCACTATTTTCTTAAAAACTGAAAAAATGCATTAATTCGAGGTAGTTAGAATATACGAACTTGTCCCTAGTTAGAATAATTTTGTTTGAATTCATATAAGTACATCTATCTTTCTTTCAGGCAAATTTTGTCTACCAATCAATTGCGTTACTTTCTTTGAAAAGGGATAGATAGAGTAGAGTAGAGAAGACAAGTGTTCATAAGGTTGAATACGCTTCACTTTTTATAACAAGCTCGAAGTTAACAGGAAAACCCTCGCCAAGGTTTAGCGATGTGATTCGATTGGCATCACAAGTGCACTTTAAGTACACCTCAAGCAGCTTTGGACATAATTCTGCACCTATTACCCATTGAGGACTTTGTAGTCGGAATGTACGACGGAGTTGCGGTGTTTACTGATGGTTCAAAATTGATGACGGGCACCGGTGCGGAGGTCCACATTATGGGAACCTGCACACGCATGTCGTACACACTACCTGATGAATGCAATGTGTTTCAGGCAGAGGTGATGGCGGTTGTTAAGACCACCGAACTGGTGTCTGGACAAGTTTCAGGAGGAATGGTCCAAAGTCCAAAAAAGGCAAGAGCTATTAATGTGCTGGCGGACAAGTATAGGGTCAGATTGTGCTGGGTTCCGGATCATTGCAATGTCGAGGGCAACGAAATTGCTGAGGAACTGGCAAGACTGAGCTCGGAGGGGGACGATTAAGGGTAGAATCAGTAGACACTACTATAGGAAAGTTGTGTTTAGTTTTAGAACAGTTTAGCAGAGTTAGTTTAAGCTAACGCCATATAATTGGCGTTAGCTTAAAATACGATACAATAGAATCCAAAGCAATGCGATAAATATAATGCTTTGTACCATTGAGCAAATTTGAGGCTAAATAAATAAAAACTAAATTTTAATTTAATTATTTATTGTTTTTAATACTCGTAAAACGCTAATAGCGTTTAAAGAGCTACCAAGAAGTAAGGAGTTCTTTATTTTCTTTAAGAAAAATTTGTATTCTAACTTACCGGTTATTTCATCACGTGACCATAACACATAACAGCTTGGTGGTTTATCTGAATCAAATTTACAATGTTCAATTTTTGTTGCACAATCTCCACGATTCAAACATTCTTTCTCATCATAATGTTCACAATCCACATTATGATCTGGTGGCAAAATGGCAGATTCCGAGAAGCAAAAACAAAAGCTCAGTAGCAAAGTCAAGCCTAAAAATGAAAATTGAAAATAAAAAAAATTATGAAAAAATAGTTTAACAATGTTTTAACATTTTTAATTATCAATAATGAAAATTAATGTTATCAGACATGATTTTACTTAATGAATCGATCACTAGAAACTAAAATTAAATTTTACTACTTTTAACCATATCATGATGTACGCTTCGCTGTGTTCAACGCACTAAAATAAGAAACACTTTTTAAGAAAAAAATATATTTATTTGGCGGTATAAAATTTTAAGTTTAACAGCCTTAAACTATATATACCGCTGTATTGACCTACCTATAAAGCTTTTCTCTATGTCACTTCCGCTTTTCTGCTGTTACTTCTTTTTATCGTTCTGAAACTCAAACCCAAATTTATAAAAACTCCGTGAAAGTAACGTTCAATAAATTTTTTTCAAATTTCATATTTTTTCGAATACGAACTATAGTGTCAATAAGTCTGTTCCAGGTGCATAACAAAACAGTGCGGACTATTGAGAGTAAAAACAAATTTACTCTCGGAGTAAATTTTTGGCTGGAACCAGGGATGCCAAAGTGGCATCAATCACACCAAAATTGGTAGTTTTCTTTTTTTTATGAACGATTTGGTAGTTTGGTTGGTTTGTTCCAGTTCTTATACGTTTTTGGTAGAAAATATTGTTTGTCAATTTTAATTATTTTTATTATTATTTTCCAAAAAAGTGCTTAAAAAGACCTATACAATTTACTACAACAATTAAAAAAATATATAAGTATAAGTTTACCTACTCTAAAATGAATGAAGGAAAACGTAGTAAAGGTCAGGATTCACTATCCTACACAATCGTACGATTCAATTACAAAAAAATCTAAAAGAATTCTCTCCTACTCCAAAAATCGTTTCAATATAGCGTTTTATCATACAAAAAAAGATTTTGCAACTGTGATCGCAGGGAAAAATACTTTATGATTTTTTTTTCAAAAGATAATCAAATCGTACAGACCTGTCACAAAGTCTATCACACCCATTTCTAATCCACACTCTCATACTTTTTAGCACATGCAATTTGTGACAGATCAACTGAGTATGATAGTGACTCATGACCTGAATATTATCATTATTATGAAAGCAATGCAAACGAATTTGTCTAGTTGACAAAACAAAGGATACAATTAATTTATGATAAAGAAATGTTGGTAGTTTTTTTTAAGTTTTGCTAGATTTTAGGGATGACTTTGGTAGGAAAATATTTTTCTTTGCGGCAACACTGGCTGGAACGCCAAAAACCACAATTGAACATCTTGAAATACTTATGCTGCTTACTCTCTCAAATTAATTTTATTTTAATGATTTCAGACGCTTAAATGCATAATATTTTAAAAGCAAAACATTTTCATCATTGGTATCAGCTGTAAAACGCGAATAAAAATAAACTGAAAAAAGTAAAGGCAAGTTATCTACATATATACATACATATAATAAATAATAAAATAGTAACTTATTTCCGTCTGTCTGTACGTCTGACTGCTTTTCTTTTACTTTCGCATCACGTAAAACAACTGGATGGCTTTTAACAAAATTTTGTGAGCATCCTGATTTCAATATAGGATACTTTTTTTCCGCAAAAATATCTCATTTCCAAGAAAAATTAGAGAAAAAGCGGTGAAAAATGAAATCCGGTTTAAAGGTACTGAAATGTAGAATTGCCAATTGAATAAAATGTATTTGATTTGTATTTTTATTTTGTGGTATTACATTGTTGCAAAAACTTAATAGAAACGAGCGGTTGTTTTTCTATAATCGGGACTTCCCCAGTTGGCTAAGTTTGCCTTAGTGATGTTTGATGATTTCTCTTAAGTAGCTGATTTCTAGATAAGTTAGAAAGTATTAAACAGCGTTAATAATAGTTATTTATGTAAAGCTGCATAAGGTGTCTTTAAATTAAAATAATTTTTTGAGTGTTTAATTTTGAAAGATCCCATTGTTGAATAAATAAAACGTAACAATATTTTTAAGTCGCGTAGGTACGTGTTGTATAATTTGGTTCTTTTGTGAAATATGTACATACTTAGGTATTTATGTGATTACATTATTATTTATTAAGCATTAATTTTTAAAATTTGGTAAGATTGTGTTATTGTTAGTTATTTAGTTTAGTTGCATTTTTCTTTTATAGGTGCTACTCTATAAAAATAAGAGTCTTACAATAGGTGTGGAATACTTTCAAAGCTAAATCGATCAAAATATTGTAAGGACGCCCACGACGTGTTTACTTCTTTACGAATTTACTTCTTCTCTAGACTTGGGTAGTTCACGAACAAACTAGTTCAATTGAACTAAATGAATTAGTTCAATTTATTATCACTACCTAGTTCAATCTTCTAACTATCCTTTGTGTTTGAACTACTAAAACAAAATAAACTAAAATGCATGTATGTACATACCAGAGGCTAACAAAAAGTACTTATTAAATAAATGTAGTTAAGTATTTACACATATTTTTGGGTATTAGTTATACCTATACTTATAACACAGAAAATACCTACACATACGCATTTGCAGTGAAATAGATATGGGTGTACTCAATACTTATAACAAACATTATTCATACACAACGAACTTAAAAATGTATACTTAATGCATGTATGAGTACAACTGGTTGTAGGTAGATAATGTGATGGGTATCTGACATACCCATACTTATAACTACCTAATACTTACAAGTATGGAAAAGTAGTTATAATACTCTAAGTATACTTATAAGTAAAACAACTACTTTTAGGAATTGTGTGTATAAAACGGTGTATGATGTTTGGCAATATTTTGTTTATAACCGAACATTGGTTAAGTATGGAAAACCAAAATAATTAGGATGAAGGAATGAACGTATTTTTAAATTGTGAAATAATTAATACATATAGTTACATATATTTATAAAATACTCTAAGTATACTTAGAGTATTTACATACTTGTACTTATTCCCACTCTATACTTACAAGTATGGGTATAGCCAATACTTTATCCAACTTTTACTTATACTTGGTTGTATTGCGATAAATAATGAACAAGTAGTTGTAGTTATTTAAGTTGAAATTGATATGAGTATGTGTGTATGGTATATTGTTTAAGCTGTAGCTATACACATTTATACATGATTTTCCTCAAATACTTAATAAGTACTAAAAAATATACTTTTGTCATTCTCTGGTACATACATATGTATTTTCGTGTATTGATATTTACTATTTCTGATGGCAATGTAGTGCTGTCATACGGTTTATGAACCATTTCATAAATATATGAAATATTACTTTTATGGAAAATATGATATATGATCTCATATTTAAAAACGAGAACCACTGATTGCTTTGTGATTTGTAAGAAGTAGTTCTGAACCAGGGCTGCCAGGTGAATTAAAGGAAAAAACGTATATTTCCTAAACTCTATATATATAAAAATAAGTTTTCCTATGTTTGTCATTTTATAACTCAAGAACCACTCAACCGATTTTTAAACTAGTACATGCGTTGAAAAGGTCTTTCACTGATGGTTTATAAAAAAAATTCTATGAATATGGGTTATACGCGCACTATTATGATGGTGTGTTTTCCCTATATAAAATGTATTTTTTAAGAATTACATTTTGTCGGTATAAGGCTCAGCCAGCAACGCGGGCAGGGTTACTCTAGTAAAAAATAAAAAAGATCGACTTTTCAGCTTTGAAAAATCGAATGTGAAGTTAGCTCCGTCAGTTAGCTTCGTTTTTAACAACCCTGTGTTAGTTAACTCATTTGTACAAAAGATGGTAAAATACACAAAAATGAATTATTTTAAACATTTTTATGCAAAAAGTAATTAAAAGCAGCATTTTTATTAACATTTTATTGATAATTAATAATAAAGGCTTGGAAAAAAGTGAAAATATGTATTTTCCCATATGGACTATCAAAAAAATGGCCAAAATCGGAAAGGTGCGGCTTAGCGGACTATAGGGGTTGAAAGCTATGACATTACAGATTTCAGAACTGTATTGGTTATATTCAGAATTTGTATAGATTTTTAGTAATAGAATTTTGAAAAAAGTGAAAATATACATTTTCCCATATGGACATTTATTAAGTATCAAAAAAATGGCCAAAATCGGAAAGGTGCGGCTTAGCGGACTATATGGGTTGAAAGCTATGACATTACAGATTTCAGAACTGTATTGGTTATATTCAGAATTTGTATAGGTTTTTAGTAATAGAATTTTGAAAAAAGTGAAAATATGTATTTTCCCATATGGACTTTTATTAAATATCAAAAAAATGGCCAAAATCGGAAAGGTGCGGCTTAGCGGACTATAGGGGTTGAAAGCTATGACATTACAGATTTCAGAACTGTATTGGTTATATTCAAATTCTGCGTAGAGAATATAACGATACCTCAGCTTCCAGACCTCAAATATATCGGCATACATCTTGACCGGCGCCTTATATGGAAACGCCACATAGAAACAAAGTTAACACAGTATATAAAAGTATATAAGTATATAAAAAACTCGAACAGAAATAGCGAAACTTGCCATAAGGTATTTAAAGAAGTTTGAAAGTCATCCGAATCCACTGGCCCGTAACATACTAAATGAACCTGGTTACATTCGACTAAGAAGGAAGGACACTGCTTCTCTTATCCGTACATCAGAGAGATAACCCGCAAATTACAGTAAACGTGAAACATACAGTTTTTTGTCCAACACTGGTTGGACTTAACAAGTATAGTTATATTTTTAGACTTAAGATATGAATAATTATTGATAGTTCAATTATATTGAAGAAAAAAAAAATTATATACAGATCATGCAATTTGATCCCGCTAGACTTTTTCTTGTGGAATTGTTTCAAAACCCTGTTCAAATCAAATCTTGTGTAAGTTTTCGAACACCCTTTATTTACTGCAAATTTGAATTGATAACTCTATGGCACTTATAGTGGTAATCTCTGTTTTGTGTTTTCTTAAATTTTTACTATTACTTACGATTTTATGTTTTATACATAAATATCCAAATATAGTATACTACAACAGAGTTTAATAATCATATACATATGTAGTATACATGTGTGTATACGAGTATTTGTTTGCTATACACTTTACTGAGTGTACGAGGATTTTGGTATATCAAGTTGAAGAATGAATGGGTTGCATTGGTTGTTTGGTTGGTTGGTTGGATGGTTGGATGGTTGGATGGTGTGCACGAAGTGCAATGGAAATAATTTTCTGTTTGTAGTTTTCTTTGTTCTCATATCAAATGTATTTTCCTTTTTTTTTTCTATTGGGATTTATTTATCCTTTACAAGGATTGTATATTGGCGTTGTTATATACAGCTTATATCGTATGTGAAGATTTTGATATTTAACTATTTGTTGAATCGGAGGGGGAATGGTATTTGTTAGCTGTTTACTATTTAAACTCTATTTCATGCTTGTATGTTGTTGTCGGTGTAAACTGAGTATCAAAGCGATGCGAAGATCCATGATAATTTTCTGTTCATTTGTATATGATTATTATTGTTGTTGTTGGTTTTTTATTTATCTATATTTACAGTTGAGTAAGGACATGCTCAATGGTTTTCATTTTTTTTTTTTTTTTGCTATTTGCGTTGTTGTATTTTTGTATTTACTTTTATTTTTCATATCACACATAACTACAAACATAAGTAAATAAATAAATAATAACACACCCCAGCACTAAGGAATTGTTGGTTACTGAGTGGGTGGGGGTGTGGGTGAAAAGGGTAATAACGTTGTGTTGTGCAGTAAATATGGCACATAATCAAATTAAAGTTGGGGTAGGTTATGACGTTCTTATTATGCGTTTGCAAAACAAATCATTTTTAAATTAAAGTTCTTTACTTAGTTTAAGTTAAGTATTTGTTGCTTAGTAAAAATAATCGTATAATGTTAACTAAATTGTAAACCAAATGTTACGCAAATAAGCAGATAAATATGAAGATTTAAACTAATTTATATTTAAGACTAAAATACGTTTTTATCAGCATGTAATCGGTATATTCATTATTTCCCATAACTTTTTAATAGATTCTATATATAAACTCTCGTCCAGATAATTAGAACTAGAGTTGTGTAGTTCATGATAGATCTAGTTCAGTGTTTTGATACATTTTTAAATATAAATGAATTTTTCGGCAACTAGAGGCAATAATTTGTACTAACCATATTCAGCAATTTGAAAGGTAATTTGAATATTTTTTCATTTGAAAATCGCTTGAAAAATAACCGAATGGGAAAGAGAAGAGCTATAAGATAATTAATAGTTTCAAACTTTTTATTAAAATATGTACATATGTATTTTAAACCAAAAATAAAAACATTTATGATTTTCCGTTAGACTTTTAGTTGTGTGCGAAGCAGTGCGACACATGGAGTCCTATACCAAATTAAAGCTGAGAGTCTCAGCTAACAAACTAAAAAAAAAAATCTGCCCCAATTTGCCCGCCACCGAAAAATCAATGAAAAACCAAAAAATTACAGTAAAAAATATGCGTTATGCGTTATTTTACGCGTGCAAAAACAACTGTGCATTATTTCTTTCTTTGCTACTCGTACACGAAGCCGCTGCCAATTTGGGATCGAGAAATACGAAAATTTCATTGCATATGTACTTTATAGAAAAAACTTAAATTTGAGTCCCGATTACAAAAACAAATGTACACAAAAGTATTTATCAAAGTAATATCGGTACATTGTTTACGTAGACTAAGCAACAACATATCTAAATGTAAACTTACTACACATTAAATGAAGAGCTTTACATATAACTTAATCAATAACTTAACATTGATCACATTTTTTCTCTTAAAAATTAACTCCGTTATAATTTATAAACATTCTTTATATTATATTTGAGAGTGGTATAGTGATAAGTAAGTGTTTATTAAGTAATGAAAGCAAATTTATATAATAAACAATGGAAAAGCTAAAAATATCTTTCAGCACGCTTTCGGAAATTGTTTTTCAATGTAAAAAAGATGTTGGTCTTATAATTGGTATAGTTTTCGTGAATTATAAAATAGTTTCTGAGAAAAATCAGACGTTTTATGAAACAAACATTTATGCCTCAAAATTGTAGCAAAATTGTATCTGAGGCCATTCTACCTATAGGTATGTTAAATATACAAATTGTTTTATACATTTTCAATTAATATGTGGTTTATTTTTCAAAGGAATGTTATCAGAAGAAGTGCAGGAAGCGAGGAACAAAGATTAAAGACGTTATAGGCTATATCACTCCCGCAAGACTGGGCGCTGTTCTACTAACGAAGACCTAATGCATCATTTGTTGATATCCTCCGACCCATACATCAATTCATTTAGAACGAAATTGAAGCTTAAAAAATTAGATTATCACGAAGATGTGAAAAAGTTGTTAATAAATGAAATAGAGTGAAACTTACAAAATTTTTATACTGGAGTTGTATGAGGGGTGGGTGTTACAGTGCATTTAATAGATTTTATATGCATTTTTGCGAAAAATAAACATATTGCATATAAAGATATTGCATTTTTGAAATATCGTTTGTATGGGAGGTGGGCGTAAAAGTGGGCGGATTAAGTTCATATTTTCAGGAGGTCATTCTACAATTATAATATTAATGTTTTATGAAAATTGAGTTAATATATTTAAAATCATGGAAGTTATGCCACATTTTCTATTTAAGTTGTATGGGAGGTGGGCGTAAAAGTGGGCGTATTTTTGTAAATAAAAATTGAAATTCTTAAAAAATTTAAAATAAATGTGTGTAAAATTTCATGAAGCTCCGCAACCTCTTTGATTTAAGACCATTAAATACACTACACGGCCACAGTGTGTGGCATGTCTATGTTAATGTTAAAGAGACTTGGCATAGTATCGCTGGAATATCTAGTACGCCTTCTAGAACTCTCGATTCATCAGCTGGTGATTCCAGATACATATATGGAAGGTTGCTCGGATAATTCCCCTCCTAAAACCTGATAAACCCGCTACAAAAGGAGAATCATACCGCCCTATCTCCCTTTTATCACCCGTAGCAAATTTACTATTGCCAACCCTGAAAGAGCATTTCTCGCTTGCCTCTCACCAACACGTCTTCAGGGAATCCTATAGTACCACTACAGCTTTGAATTTTATAGCTAACCAGATCGCAAATGGCCTCAATCAGCAGAGACCGTGTGACCGCACAATTGTGGCAGCCTTAGACTTATCTAAGGCTTTTGACATGGTTGACCACTCTTTGCTTATTAATGACATCTCGAACTCTACACTTCCCAATGATGTCAAACGGTGGGTTGCCAACTATTTAAGTGGCAGACAAGCGTTTGTTGAGTTCAGAGGCCAGAAGTCCAAATATCGTAAGATTAAAATGGGTGTGCCACAAGGAGGAGTACTGTCACCTATACTCTTCAACTTATATCTTGCACAACTTCCATCTCACAATTTATAGAGGAACGTAGACTTCAGCTATCACCCTTAAAGTCTTCGGTGTATCTTTTCACTTCCTGGACTAATGAAGTAAGGATGGAATTAGATATCTCTATCGAAGACCGACGTATCCCTACGCTGCAAAACCCAAAAATTTTAGGCGAGGTCTTCGAGAGCCTCCTTCACTTCGCTTCGCACGCCACTTATATTAACCAGAAATTTAAATCTCGGAACAAAGTCCTTGTTTAATTATGATTTTTCAATTAATCTACTACTTCCTTAAATTTAATTTAGTACGTTTGAGGCCGTTCAGAGTTTATGTAGATCCTTTTTTTATACACCCTTGTGAGGGAGTTTCTACATAGATTCTAACGAGTAAACCGTTAACGGTATCTTTTTAACCATTGCTCGCTGCCTATTCGGCTTCTTGTTTAAGTCATATTATTAACATTAATTGTTGATATTCGCCATTTGTGTTACACACAATATTTAACTTAAAAAAGGTAATATTCAATAAAATTGATTTTATATCAATATCTTTAAAAATTAACCACTTGTTTTATTTCTTTACATTTCACGCAAACAGTCCTAAAAGCTCTTGCAGGCACCTCTTGGGGAATGACTAAAGAGAACATAATAACAACTTTCAAGGCAATTGGTCGCTCTCTCTTTAGTTATGCTGCCCCTATTTGGACCTCGTTCCTCAGCGACACTAAATGGCGAGTTTTACAAACTGCACAAAATAATGCACTTAGAATCGCTATCGGATGTGTCAGAATGACAAACATAGATCATCTTCATGAGGAGACCAGGATATTACCGGTCAGGCAGCACAATGAGCTACTGACAAAGCAATACCTGGTGGCTTGTCACCTGACCACCCACCCTAACCATGAAGTGGTCATTCAAGATCCGTCTCCCCGTCACATCCGGCAGGACTTTCGTCTATATCGCAATGACATTCGATATATTATTCCACCTCTTATAGACCGAGTGGCTATTGCAGACGCCCAAAATCTATTACATCAACAGGCTGTTTTAGGAGTGATGAATGGCTATAGATGTAATAGGGTCCTTAATGAACACCCCCCAGCGATTGCAGACAATGAGAGGCTTCTTCCCAGGCAAACAAGAACTACCTTAGCACAATTAAGGTCCTGATGGTGCAGTATTCTTAACTGCTAACGCGAGCGTATAGTTCCCGGCACTTTATATCGTTGCCCAGCCTGTCTTCAAAGCCCCCCTGACACGGTGCATCTATTTCAAGGTCCCAACAGGCCTACGGATCTGCGCCCCATAGACCTATGGTTAATACCGATTGCAGTTGCGCAATTTCTCCAGCTCCAAGTTCCACCCACGTGACACTTTTTACAGTAATTAGTATATATACACTTTAAATCTTTTCAGGAAAGAACTTCCGCCAACAGAAGAGCTGTTAAAACAACAACAACTAGAATATCAATAAGAGTTTAATTTTAAAATAATTTTTGAAATGTCGACTACTTTTTTGTTTCTGTTTTTAGCTTAAGTTGTAAATATTATGTATTTTTGTATTAGTAGTTGTAAAGATCTCATGTTTTTTACTGAATTATATTCTTTGCTCCTTAGTAAATAAAATTGTATGTCAATTTTGACACTAAACTAAATCTAATTTGTTTTTATGGAAAAACAAATAAAATTTTTTCTATGTCGAATACTTTTTTGGACCGCTGTATGTATCTGTCAACATTACCCTTTGTTGTTTTAAGTTAACAAATAATATTTTTTATTGAATAAAAAAAGTTGCATATAAAAGATAAAAAATAAATTGTTACAGAAAGTGTATGGGTAATGATTAAAGGTATTTTAGAATAATAACACAAAATTGATGTTATTGATTTATATGTTAAATTTACTTAAGTACATATGCATTTACTCGTATGTATAAATCAGGCAATAGGGACTAGTAAACAAAATAAAATAATAAAATAAAAAAAAATAAATAAAATAACAAAATGAGCAATACAAAATTTAAACACTAATAAACAACTCATTATTAAAAGTTTTTACTTAAAAGATAAAGAAATATTAAAATAGTTTCATTCCTCTCTTTTGTATTGTTTTTTCATTGTTTATTCATTTATTGAATAGGTACCTACCAAAAACATAATGAAAATGTGTTAAAAAATGTAAAATTACAAAATATGCTTACCAAAAGGTATTAAAGGATTCCGAAATAGTTTAATCATTTTGATGATGTCAATCCAAAATAGGCAATTGTATTTAGACCAAGTTAACAACACAAAATATCTTAACACACCAACAACTTGAATACACACCACAAACAAAATAGCTCTAATAAATGTTAACTTTTTACTTTTTTTAATTTATAAATGAGCTATTAAAGAATTATTTTTTATTTTAACTAGTAAATCCTTTCTTAACACGAAATGAACGTATTTATTTTTCACATTATAGTGCATAGTTGGAAATAATTTATCTGTTATGTATTTTTTTTAAGAATACTGGCGCTCCTCTGGCGCTTATTAACTTGTTATTGTTGTATGTTTTGGTACTTTTCTTTCATTCCTTTTCTTATTTTTCTTGTTCGTAGGTTGTACACATTTTTGCATCTGCTTTAATATACTTTTATTATCACGGCATATATTTTTATTCAATTATTAAACTATTAAATTTTAGTTATTTTTACCAAAAACAAGTAAATAAAGTTTAATTTTAATCACTGTATTTTTCTTTATCCGCATGAAAAATTAGTTGCTCCCATTGTAATTGTGTGTTTTTTAACAATGACATTTGTATTCTATATTAATTTATATTTAAACAGTACCTCTTAAAATATTTACAACCATAAGTGCTCCACACAAATAAGAGCAAGAGAAACAACTATATAAATTAAATGTATATAAAAAGGTCTGAAGAAAAATGTGTCGAATAGGGTTGCCGGAACAACGAAAAGTGAAGAATTAATTGTTTAAAAATAGAATTGTTTTATATCAGGAGTTGATATATTAAAAATCAATGGGATAGAATTAAAATCAACTGGATAGATAAAGAGCAGAGGCACTGGACTTTTTGTTAAAGAGATTTGATTACCTAACACTGAGTTTACATTAGATAATCAATGCTGTCATGATAATAGTACAGATAATACTTTTTCACTAATACATGCATACTTTTTTAATTGTTTCAACTTATGTCTTGAAAATAATTGGACGTAAGCTTGCAATAATTCAATTTTTGTGTACAGAGAAAAATTCTTTATTTTATATTCCAATGAAATCGAATAAATAAAATAAATATTATAAATTATTCAGGTGTTTTACTTATGTATATATATATATATATCGTTGCCCAGCCTGTCTTCAAAGCCACCCTGACACGGTGCATCTATTTCAAGGTCCCAACAGGCCTACGGATCTGCGCCCCATAGACCTATGGTTAATATAAATTAGAAAATATATATATTTTGTTTTCCCGAAGCTATTTCTATTACACCAAATTCATGATCATTGAGTAAGTAGCGCTTAACACTTCATTCCAAATTTTTGTAAAAATTAAGAAATACATTAAATTGTAATCAATGTTATCATTAACTTGGTATTTTTGGAAAGTGACTTATGCCACTTTCAAAATAAATGGCTCATATATACCTAAAATTTGCATACAACTATATTTTATATGCTCTTAAATACCCTTTGTTACTGGTTTATTTATTCTTTAAATGATATTTGTCCTGTTTAAGTTCATAATTATAAGGATATAAAGAAAAATTAGTTACAAGTAGAATCGCTATATGGAACGCTACATCCGTCTTCAGCAATCTAAAAGTAATATTTTAACGATATTAATTATTTCGCTTTTTAATACTTGTTAGAATAAAATCTGGTATCATTTTTTCATCGACATATATAACAACTCTGTTTTTTAAGCAAAAATCGCGTTTACAGCTTTCATTTTTATTAGCGTCCGAAAATTGTGTGAAATACTTTTTGTGAAAATTAAGAAATATTGTTTTAATTATCTGTTGTTTTTAGTTTATTATTTTTTCTTTGATTATGTTAAGTCGAAAAAGAAGAGCTAGTTCGATAAGCAGCAAACACGATGACGAACCGCAGCAAATGGATGATTCTACGCCGGAACAATCGCCGGTATTAATGACGTCTTCTACAATAGGAGCAAGTTCAACTTTAACCATGTCGGCCAGAAAAAAACGTAGAATAGATCCCACAGAAATGTGTCAGAGTCTGTATGACTCTATAAGAAATTTGAAAAAAGAGGACGGTAGCATGTTGTGCGATACATTCATAAGAGCACCTAAGCGTCGCCAAGAGCCGTCGTACTACGATGTAGTTAATAATCCTATAGACTTATTAAAAATTCAACAGAAACTTAAAACTGACATGTACGATGATTTGGATGAACTAGTACAAGATTTTGAATTATTGGTTAGTAATGCAAAAGCTTTTTATAAGCCGGATACCATAGAACATCAAGATGCAGCAACATTGTGGCAATATGTTGTTACAAATAAACAAAAATTGCTGGACTCTATGGGAGTGGTAATTGACGATGAGCCTAAGATAAAGGGTAGGGGTAGGCGAAGATTAACTTGCAATGCCGAGGATGAGGTTAAAGACGATGAAATAAATGTGTATGAAGAACTATTTGGTACGGTTATGACTTCTGTGGATACCACAACAAATGATAGGCCGTTACACCGAATGTTTCTGTTGCTACCGTCGAAAAAAGTCTATCCAGATTATTATGATGTAATTGAACATCCTATAGATTTGAGACTAATTGCCACTAAGATTCAAACAAATGCGTATTCGAATCTACAAGAAATGGAGAGAGATCTTTTACAAATGACTAAGAATGCTTGTCAATTTAATGAGCCAGGTTCGCAAATATATAAAGATGCCAAGGCTTTGAAGAAATTGTTTACGCAAAGACGACTTGAACTTGAAACCGGCAAAGCAAAATTTACACGACGTCACAAATCTATATCTAGTGCTGCAATTGCAGCCCTAAAGGAGGAGGCTGATTCCTCAGATGATGAGGAAACAAGCCGAAAAGGTGAAGGTCCTATGTGGGCCCTATTTGACCATTTGTATAATGCCCCTGGTCATTCGGAGCATCCTGGTGCTACTGGTCCACCGTTGGGTACATCATTGTGGAAATTACCAGTACGCAGATTTCATCCAGAATATTTTGAATTAATTAAAAGACCGATTTCAATGAGTCAAATTCAGAATAAGCTCAATAAGGGCGAATATGCCAATATCAGCGACTTGACAGCTGACCTTTATCTCATGCTGGATAATGCCAAAAAGGCATTTCCCCCAACACACAGAACTCACAAGGACGCTGTTCGCATGCTAAAATTAATGAATACAAAATTGGTGGAAGATACATTAGATCAGGAGACCAGTGAAATGGAAGAGGAAGAAGACGAAGAAGAGGATGAAGAAATTGAGGACGCTGAACAAACTGTACTAGTGACATCCGTCGAACCTCAACCTGAAAAGAAGAAGAAAGGTCGCCCAAGACTAAATACTACACCCAACACCTCCTTGAGTGCTACCAACAACTCGCCCAAGGTGCAACGTATGACAATAACTCCTTATATGAAGAAGAAGGTTTTGGCTTTACACAAATATATGTTGGACTTTTCATTAGGTACTCGTAAGCCTATCGATTTGTTTATGGAAAAACCACCACGCAAAATATATCCAGATTATTATGATATCATCCAAAATCCCATCGATATGACTACAATTGAGCACAACATAAGGGTTGACAAATATCGTGATGTCGAAGATGTGGTGGCTGATTACAGGCTAATGTTTGCCAATTGTCGCCAGTATAATGAAGAAGGTAGCATAATTATTTTATTTATTTAAAACTTGATATTCATTTTGTTCTTTAGGTTCTAATATTTATGAAGATGCCAACATTTTGGAAAAAGCTCTTAGTGAGAAACTTAAAGAATTTCCGGGCCTAAATGAAATCAAGAAACCATTACAAAAGCTTAATAAACCAGGCAGGCGTAAAGCAAACGCACTGCCCATGAGCGACAAATTATGGCAGTTTTACGAAACTATAAGGGACTATCAAGAACCTAAGGGCAAGCGGCAGCTTTCATTGATTTTCACAAAGCTCCCCTCAAAAACCGATTATCCCGACTACTATGACATCATAAAGGATCCGATGGACATGGAAAGAATTGCCAGCAAACTAAAGCAAGGCCTTTATGAAACCGTCAATGAACTGGCTGCCGATTTTTTGTTGATGTTAGAAAATGCATGCAAATATAATGAACCCGACTCTCAGATCTATAAAGATGCTTTAGTTTTGCAGCAACTAACCCTTCAGTTAAAACAAAGTTTAAGAACAGATCGTGATACAGTACCTGATGTGGGTTTGGCTGTACAAGAGGTACTGCTAACCTTATTCACATCTTTGTATAATCATCAAGATGAGGCCGGTAGATGTTATTCGGACTCATTGCAAGAATTGCCCGAATATGATGAACACCAGGGTGATCAGAAAATTCGTGGCATTTCATTGGACTTAGTTAAGCGCAGACTAGACAAAGGTGTATACAAGCGCTTGGACGTTTTCCAAGAGGATGTCTTTGCCTGTTTGGAAAGAGCACGTAGACTATCACGAACAGATTCAGATGTTTTTCAAGATTCCATTGAATTACAAAGTTTTTTTATAAGAAAGAGAGATGAAATATGCCATGACACTCTTAGTTCGACCGCCTTGAATTATTCTTTGGTTAAGCTGATGGCTGAAGTTGAACAAATACGTCAAAAAAAGTTGCCGCAAGAAGAACCCGAACAAGATCAAGAGGATAAGGTTGAAGTAGACAAGACAGCCATGCAAGGGGAAAGCATGATTATAAATCAAAAAGTCTTTTCACCCGGAGATTTTGTATATTTTCAACACAACGAAAATAAAATACCCAGCATTGCCTACATCGAGAGGCTGTGGACTTCCGAGGACAATATTAAAATGATGCATGGAGCCGTGTTCCTAAGGCCGCATGAAACTTATCACGTGCAAACTAGGAAATTTCTCGAAAAAGAAGTATTCAAAAGTAGTGTGTCACAAACTATTCCCATGGAAAGAGTTTTAGGCAAATGTTACATTATGCATATTAAGGACTACATTAAATTCAAACCAGAAAATTTCGATGAAAAAGATATATTCGTCTGTGAGTCACGTTATAATGTAAGACCAAGATCCTTTCAAAAGTTTAAAAATTGGCCATTTGTACGTGACAACGACCCAGTAAAATTATTACCACGCGAAAAACCGCTAGAGATCAAGAGAGTCATGTCAGTATTTAAGGAGCGCATTGAAAAACACAAAGGTGAATTGGAGGAACTTAAATTGCAGGAGGCTTTAATTGAAAAGGAAAAACCAAATGTACCTTGTGATCCTCCACCGAATGCTGAAACTAATGCTGTGTACTATCAACAGTACAACACCATTTGTAGCGGTGTCGTTAAAACAGGCGATTTTGTTTACGTCGCCACACAAACGGGAAAACAATCCGTAGCACAAATACATCAAATATATGAGCAAAATAATAAATCGTACTTCAGAGGACCCTGGCTATTGACACCCTCAGAAATTACTCCACCAATACCTACTCAACCTCCACTTGGCAAACCGTTTTATCGCCAAGAACTTTTACTCTCAACAGTAGAGGAAATAAGTCCCGTCATAGCCATTGTAGGTCGTTGTGCGGTGCTAGAGCATCAGGATTATATAACTTGTAGGCCTACTGAAATTACTGAAAGTGATGTGTATATTTGTGAAGCGAGTTATGACGAACTGAAGAAGTCTTTACGTAAATTTTCTACACCAAACTCATTGCGTAAATTTCAACATTCATCGGAAGTAACACAAGATGAAATTTTCTTCTTTAAAATGCCCATTAAACCAGTTAAAGAAGTTAAGAATCAAGATTTTAATGAAAGTTTGGGCGCAATGGAGGACTCCTTGGATGGCAACCCACCATCGGTTAGTTCAGATATTGCTACAATATCGTCACCAGCACCGTCGGTTTCCTCAACTCCGTTATCATCAAAGAAGAGTAAAATTGCTAAGAAAAGTCTAACTGGTTATATTCTATACTCTAGCGAAGTTAGAAAAGGTATGTAATTGGGAGTAACAAGTTAGTG
Source organism: Phasia obesa (assembly GCA_949628195.1). Classification (NCBI taxonomy): domain Eukaryota; kingdom Metazoa; phylum Arthropoda; class Insecta; order Diptera; family Tachinidae; genus Phasia; species Phasia obesa. Next base: position 79,606,958 of record OX451215.1, read on the forward strand.
AAGAAATGTATTTTAACTTTAATAATTTTCTTCCGTAGGCATTTGTACAGCAAATCCGGAAGCTTCATTTGGTGACATTTCACGCATGGTAGGCAATGAATGGAAGAATTTACCAGCCAGCGTTAAACAGAATTGGGAAGATCGGGCGTCTCGTATAAATGAAGAAACAGCCGCTAGGCGTGAGCTCATAGATGAGACTTTGAATTGTGCTAGTCCTGGTCCCAACATTGATCAACAGCCCTCAAATATAACCTTCGAATGTTTGTGGGATAAATGTGATTTCCAATTTGAAGATTCTATCGATTGTATGGAACATTGTTTAGCCGAAAATACTGGTCATGTACAACGAACCGCCGAACAAACTGACTCCGAATACTGCTGTTTATGGCGTAATTGCATACGCGTTAGAAAGAACATGCAGGCATTTCCTTCACTTGTTCGTCTTATCAAACACGTACGTGAAGTTCATTTGTCTAAGCCGGGAAAAATTATCTTACCCCATGAGCGTAGTAAGAATTATGTTGCACGTAAACATAAAACAGCAAACATGCTAACGCAACAAATCAACACTACAGTCGGCATAAATGGACAAATGATGATAGCCGGCGGAGGAGGCGTTGGGACAAATGCTCATTCACCTCGTGGTATAGATTATAATGCCCAAATGCAATTTCAGCAGGTATTAGGGGCTCCACCAGAACCTTTGTTCATCACGGTTCCACCTCGACCTCAACGTGTCTTGCACTCAGAGGCTTATATCAAATATATATCCTCGTTGCAAGGTACCACCCATCAACAGCACGCACAAAATGCATCCAATTGGAAAAAGGCTTTGAATGTAGTCACCCCTGCTGATGTAACAAAACCCAAAAATCTCTTACCCTCTCAATGGTTGGGCAAATATGCTCCCACCAATCAAGATGATGTTGTAAAGGCTCTATGCCATTTACGCAATTTTATGATGGACGATGTTTTAAAAATACAACGTGATTTTAACACATTTTAAATTAAAAACATAATTTCATACATACTGAGGAAATTAAAAGAAAATTTATATATTCGTGCATTCTTTGTGTTGCTTTACAGCTTACCCACATAATTAATGGTAAACTTGCAAGAAATATTGAAGTGTTCTTTGCAATAATTTAATTTTTTTCAAAAAGTATTTCTACATTTCTATACTTTTTAATAATGTAATATTTTTCAAACTAATTGCGAATAAATAATTGATTTTGAGTTAGGCTTAACTTTTTATATGTTGTTTATTGTTAGGGAAACGGGTAAAGTCAGGTTATGTTATTCATTTTTGGAATTTCTGCCCTACATCCTTCTCAAGGCGAATGAAATTTAACAAGTGGGAACGCTACGTCAACAAATATACTACCATTTTGGCAAGTTATTAATTAGCATATGTAAAATGATAAATTTTTGAGGAGATATTTGTACAAAAAAGAAGAGCAGCCTATATTTAGCTGCTCGCTCTATCGCTCCCACCTGATAAAACCAATTCGCCTTTAACTTTTATCATTTTTCGAATTCATTAACTTGCTTCGTTGCTCGTAACGTCAAGCACCACACATAATAATTCACAATGGCGAATTCATTAATTTGCCCCATATATACGAATTGTTGCTTTTTATGCAAGGACTAGCTGTTCCCACAAGTCGTGGGCGTGCTGACAATATTTTGCTCAATTTTGCTTTGAAAGTATTACACACTAATTGTAAGACTTTTACTTTTATAGTGCTTCTGTTATGGTTTACGTATTTACTTTATATAAAGGTACCCATCCCTGGTAAAAGGTGTTTAAAATATTTAAATAACAATGTAATTCTACAAATTAAAAATACAAATCAAATACAAATTTTATTCAATTTGCGCTTAATGTTGCACAATAGTTTTTAAAATCCACTTTCAAAAATAAAAAGGTGCGTTGAAAAGATCCCAGTTTTTAACCGAGAACTTTAGTACATTTAAACTGTAAAATGTTTTTTCACTGCTTTTTCTCCACTTTCTCTTGGGAATTAGATATTTTTGCGAAAAAAAAAAGATCCTATATTAGAATCAGGATACTATAGTACCTCCTCACAAAATTTTGTTAAAATTAGATCAGTAGTTTTTACGTGATACGAACACAAATGAAAAGCAGAAAACCAAGCGTATAGATTTTGACTTTTTTGATAAATGTTGCAAATTATTGAATTTGCTACTTCAACCACCTGATAAATAACTTCGCCTTGTGTACAATAAGTTGTGGGAAATTTTTCACTTAACTTATCCCCCGTCTCTATTAGTCATTAATAATTTTTATCAAATATAGACGTTAGTCATTAACATGTCTTAACAAAAGTCAAAGTTCATATAAAAAAAAACAGTATTAAAAATATTTTTTTTTTTAATATGAAGTTTGACTTTTATCAAGACAAATTTTTATCCGGTATAGACACTAAGTTACGAAACAGAAGCACAGGCAACGCGAACTCATATTAGGTGGGAGCACTACAGCAACAACTACAACAAAACAACTTTGACATTCTAATAGCAGATATAAAAAATGTATTTTTGACAAGACATTAGCAAAAAAAAAGGAGTGCAAAAAATAGTCAGCTGGGCTAACGCTCCCACTTGGTGTGAATTCGCCTTGGGCACAGGTATGTAAATTGAAAAACAAACAAGTTTAGTCCGTAATAATTATGACCAGTGTGTGCTTTTGCATATATAGGAAAAAAGAGTGTATTTACAGATAATTTGAAGTGGTGTGTTAGTTTTATTTCCAATATTAACAATTTTGAAAATTTTATGTTATATCAATGTTAATATGTTGTAAACGTACTGCAAATACCATATACAACTCTGCTTGGCTGAATTTTGCGGAATTCTTTTTATGAGTATTTTCTTTTCTTACCCTGAATTATAAAAAAGAAAAAGCAATAGTAAATTTTGTTGAGTCGCCATTTTCGCTTGTTTATTTCAAGTTGTGTTAAACCGAGTTGAAAAAAGGTAAATATTTTATATTTAGCAAATTAAGGTAAAAAATACAAGAACTTTTCTTTTAAAGTAAACATTTTTAAAACTTTTTTTTAGAAACAATATAGTAAAAAATGACTGGTCGTGGAAAAGGTGGTAAAGGTTTAGGTAAAGGAGGCGCTAAGCGTCATCGCAAAGTTCTTCGTGATAATATCCAGGGCATAACCAAGCCGGCCATACGCCGTCTGGCTCGTCGTGGTGGTGTAAAACGTATATCGGGTTTAATCTATGAAGAAACTCGTGGTGTTTTAAAGGTATAAAGAAACATTCATATGTACATACTTATATGTATAATATTAATTGTTGAAAATAAGGTTATTAACTACATATGTACATTCCTAATTTTTTCTTTCATTTGCTTAAAGGTCTTTTTGGAAAACGTAATTCGTGATGCTGTTACTTACACTGAACATGCAAAACGTAAAACAGTTACCGCCATGGATGTCGTCTATGCTTTGAAACGTCAAGGTCGTACTTTGTACGGTTTTGGTGGTTAAATGACTAACAAAACAATGCAAATGCGCTGCAGCTTAGCGACAAGTATTAAGTAAAATCAAATTTTATAATAATTCCATTAAAAAACGACAAAAAAATGTTGTATATTAACAGTTCATTGTCTTAAAAATGCAGAAGTTTTTACTAAATATTTTAATATCTTTTTCACTTATAACTATCTTTAAATCATGACGTATTTTATTCACTATATGCAATAAATAAAGATTCGTTCATAACTATTGTTGTTGTATTTATGTATTTAGAAGCTAGGTGCTATGCCTGTTGAAGTGACCCTTATTCAAATGATAGCCCCGATCAGCATTTCATTTGTTTTGCTTTCTATCAAACTTTGTAGCATTATTACCTTTTGGTATATGATACCAAACTTTGGTAGGTTTGAAAAATGTATTCCTGATCTAAAAACGAAATATTTAAGAAGTCATTGTAACCATCTAAAGACATTATGAAAAAACAACTCAATTAAAAATTTTACAATTAATAACGCACGACAAAGCGTAAGCTTACAAGTGAGCTAAATCTATTATTCATCATCATCAAATGATCTCGAAAAAAAAATCGCTACATATTGTTAAAACTTGCAAAAAAAAACAAAATAACAAATCTTTCTGAAATTTCAGAAATAATCAGGTACATATGTACATAGGTATGTAAGTGATGGAAAACGAATCGATTTTAAAACGATTTTGTTGTTTTGTATAAAAATTAGAAAGCCTTGTAGGTATTCTTTTTTGAGCTCATCATCATTTGGCAAATTTGTATGTATGTCCCGTTACAAGTTAGTGAACGTATAATACCTACATACATAAATGTATGTATGTATATAACGCTAATGTTAGGTAAAGCATTTACCATAAACATCACAAAAAAATGATATTACAGTTACGGTTTTGACCGCCGCATCAGTCGCTAAATAGATTTACCTTTATAGCATAGTCAGGACGATGATTCTTAAAGTAAAAATACAAACAAAATATGACTTCTTGCTCCTGTAGTCTCATACTACAAGTTCATTAAAATTTGTTCTTCATCATGTTGGTAAGCATGAATGCGAAATTAAATTGCCTGAAGTAATATACTTTGCCTGTATTTAAATGAGGAAGTGGAAGGAAAGTTCCTCTCTAGGTCAAAAGTAATCAGTACTTCTGTACTGTAAAATGTTCTACTAGCCTGGGGTCTAATCATCGCATTCGATGTTGAGTAAAATTTCGTTATTTTGGCATCGTGGCACTCTATATCAAATAAAAAGTATAGTAATTTCATTCGATACGTCTGTGCCAATCATATACATATAAATTTAACTCTCTAGCGCCAAAAATATATTATTTTTTGTTTTATAAGTTTACTAGCTATCCCCGGTGCGCTTCGCTACACCCATCCACAAAAAATACAATAGACACTTGGAAGAAAAGTATGGCCAACTTCTAACTCGAAAACGCACGCTATTATCACATCAAAAATGTTTTAATTTACATGCAAGGTACGACGCTTACTTTTCCCAACCAATCTGTTTTTTGCTTGACTATACATACATATTAACACTATAATAATTTTTAACTTTTTATGGGAGGTACCACTACCCTAATCCTGTCGGTATTTTGCTAGACTATACACATTAGTATGAGGGTTACTTGTGCACAGTTTCAAAACTCTAGCTATTGTAGTTCCCTAGGTAAAAGATAATAATTGTTCACTTAATATGGGAGATACCGGGTCCATTGTCCTAATCCAGTCAGTATTTTGCTACACTATATACATTACTCTGAGGGTTACTTGTGCAAAGTTTCAAGGCTATAATAATAATATAATAATACTATTCTAATTCACTTTCTGTTTAGCTAAACTATGTACGTTAATATGATGGTTACTTGTGCGAAATTCCAAGGCGCTACCTAGATTCAGTATAATAATTTTTACAGTATACAGTATAATTTTTACGCCCACTGTCCCAATTAATTTAGTATTTTGGTAGGCTATGCACATTAGCATTGGGGTTACTCGTGCAAAGATTCAAGGCTCTGTCTATTGTAGTTCGCCAGGAACACAATAATAATTTTTCAATTTATATGGGAGGTATCACGCCCACTGTCCCAATTAATATTGTATTTTGGTAGACTATGCACATTAGCGTTGGGGTTACTCGTGCAAAGATTCAATGCTCTGTCTATTGTAGTTCGCCAAGAACACGATAATAATTTTTCACTTTGTATGGGAGGTACCACGCCCACTATTCTCATTCAGTCTGTGTTTATCTTGGCTCCGTACGTTAATATGGGGGTTATTGGTGTTGAAAACTGAAAAATTAATTTAGTTTACGCTTGCTGGCAAAGAAATTAATCTGTCATTCGCCATAATTTGCTTACCCGACTCGTATCTAAATGTTATTCGATACGATAGTTAACTTGATATCGAATGCAGTATTTACGCATATTTAAAATATATATCTCTTTCTCTTTTATAATCATACCTATAGTGAGTTAGACTAGACCACTTTAGAAGTTGAAAAAAGTGAAAAAGCAATAAATTCTAAAGTGGTAGTTTGACGATAACCATATTTTTTTGACGTAATAACACATAGACCACTTTTTGATTGATTGGAATGTTTTAAATGTTACTTTAGACCAGGCTAGCCATTTGTTGTTGCTGACCGCGCACAGAGAAGGGACCTAAGAATAACTTGATCGAAATCTCATCTATTTTTTTTAATGGGATAAAATTTACTGGAAACCCGGACCCAGCCGAATTCGTCTTGAGTTTGGGTTTTCTGTATGTAAGTCGAGTACAAAAAAAATATAAAAGTCTTTCACTGACTCACTTTTTTAATTGGGATAAAATTTAGTTAGAAATCGAACGAAAATGGTCTCAGAAGTATTTCTAAAGTCGAAAAATTAGTTTTGTCAGTGTGTAATTTGGGTACAGGAAAAAATGGAATTTTTGGTCATGAACGGAGTCAGAACAAGTATATTCAGGCCTGTTCGGAAAATCACTTTTTATCAAAGTGATTTGAAATCACTTAAAAGTTCTTCTAAGCTCAAAAATTTTTTAATCACTTGACTTTAAATCGGTTAGGAGATTGTCAGTAATTTTAAATCACTTGCTTATTTTTGCTTTTTAATGTTTTTTTTAGCGAAATTACATAATTTATAAGAAAAATATAAGAAAATTGCACATTTTTAAAACTCTTTTTTTGCAGTAATATTTTATAATTAAACAAATTTTTTTTTGTACTTTTCCGCTCTTTTTTAACTATCAGCAGATTAAGAAAGTACACCTACCCTTGCCAAATATATGTAGAAATTGCAATTGCTCCACAAATAACGGTTTAAAATGCCACTTTTTTAGGGTTCTGTACACAAAGTGTAAAAACGTAACCCTATTGTTTTCGCTACAATGTCTGTCCGTCTGTCAGCGCCTTTTATCTCTGGAACCGTAATAGGTAGACCCTTGAAGTTTACACAGATGATGTATAGCTGTTGCCGCTATAGCAACAAATACTAAAACTTATATTGTGTTCCAATAGAGAGGTGTTATTCACGAAAATGTGTTTATTTCTTGAAATGTAGGAGGGATACACTTGAAATTTACAAACAGTAATTAAAACGTAGTTCACTATATAAACAAGTAAAAAAAAAAATAAAACTAAAAATTAAAGGGTGTTCCGATAGTGGTGTGATTTGCATGTATAAGGCATAAGTTTTGAACCATAATAGGTAGACTCTTGAAATTTTCACAGAAGGTTAAAAACGGTGGCCACTATAACAACAATTAAAACTTATAGAGTGTTCCGATAGGGAGGTGTTATTCACGAATATGTGTTTATTTCTTGAACTGTAGGAGGCATACACTTAAAATTTACAAACTGTAATTAAAACACAGTTCGCTTTATAAACAAGTCTAAAAAAATAAACCTACAAATTAAAGGGTGTTCCGATAGTGGTGTGATTTGCATGCATAAGGCCTAAGTTTTGAACCATAATAGGTAGACTCTTAAAATGTTCACAGAAGATGTATAACTGTGGCCACTATAGCAACAAATACTAGAACTTATAGGGTGTTCCGAAAGTGACGTGTTATTTCTTGAGCTATAGGAGGCAACCACTTAAAATTTGTAGTGATTTAAACTATGTTTGCATTATAAGCAAGTATACAATATTGAGCCTAAAATATAACGGGTGTTCCGTTAGTGACGTGATTTGTATGTATATGGAATAGGTTTGAACGATAATAGGTAGACTCTTAAAGTTTTTACAGAAGGTGTATTACTATGGCCAATATAACAAATAGTCAAAATTAAATGGTGTGTGTGGTGTGACAGTGATTTGCATAAACATTGACTAATTTTTTAACCCTATAAAAACAATAAAAATTTAAAGGGTTTTCCGACAGTGACGTCTTGTGTGAGTCTAACTCGCACTTGACTGATTTATTTAAATCCTCTGTACTCAACAATGTTACCCTTTAAGTAAAATTTAATCAAATCAACAATAAAAGTCTGCAATTTTATTGTGGCCTTATGGAAAATAAAACCAGATAAAAAATTAAAAAATTTTGTGTTTCACAGAACGGGATGAAAAACACGTGACTTTAAAACTTGTTCGTGATGTGAAATCACTTGATTTTGATTTGAATGATTTCTTTTTAGATTCGAAATACGCAGTAATCCTCCAGGTCTTATAAACAGCATTTACACTCGTAAGAAGCACTGAAAAAAGGATAAACTTTACACGGCTCTCCTGTAAAAATTACTTTTGTACCCTTAGGTCCCTTTCTATTTGCGCGTTGACATATTGGCAAATCCAACAATTTCCAATCGAGAGCAATGAAGATGTGATAATAAAATGCAATTCTTAAAAATAATTGAGTAATTTTCTCTTTGATTAAAACTAAAGTTAAGTTTATAAATTTCATGTTTTACATTTTTTATTGCTATATGTAGGCATGTATGTATGCACGTGTAACTACAACATTCTTCGGAAGAAAAAATGTGAGCAAATCAAGTATGTACATATGTATGTATGTATGTAAATATGTAAAAGAGTTATATACAGGAAAAGTACCATTTCGAATTACTTTACACACATATACATTCATAAATATACACAGAACAACAAATTTTAAAAACGTGATTGAAAGAGAATAAACTACAGTTATACAATACAAATTTAATTCAATGAACCAAAAATTATTTTGCGCTGTTTTCTGTTTTCCCTAGTTCATATTATTACCACTAAATTGCAAGTAAAAATTTAATCATCACACAATCCCAAAAATAATGAACGTGGTGTTTTAAGGATTGCATCGTCTTGACCTAAATTTGGTTTACTTGCAATCGTTTGATAGAAACCACTTTCCCGCTCCTGTTCTTGAACCTTTGGCATAGGTGTTAATGGTATAGGCTTGGCACGACGTATAAACACTTTTAGTGGCTGACAATCCGATTCATTTCGCAACGTATCGGAATCACTTGAGTTAAGATCACTTGTTATACTGCGAGTGGTCGGTATGGATAGATCGTCCAATTCTATTTTTGATAGATTCTCATAATTATTTGGACGATAATGTTCGTTAATTTTTTTATCTTTCTTATGTGCAAACTGCTGCTCATTTGTTATTGTTTTCGAAGAATTGGTGCCACTACGGTCACTGTTCACATTGGCCATGGTGTCACCGATATTCGTTTCAAAATAAATAGCAGCCATTTGCAGCTGCAAATAAAAAGAGAGAAAAAGCGATTTGTTTAATTGATGTTGAAAGCTTTGTTTTATACGTATCATAATAAGATAATATTTTTCACTTTGTATGGAAATTACCATGCCCAATATTCCAATCCGGTCTGTTTTTTGCTACAAAAAATGAAAACTCTGCAAAATATGAAAACTCTCGCTATTACAGTTCCTTATGCACACGATAATAATTGTTTTCTTTGTATAGGGAGGTACCTCCGATTTGATTATTCCAATTAATATTAATTAACAGTCCGAACTCGCGCAAACTAGTCCAAAAGCGTTCCAGATAACATTTTGTGGGTTACTTGTGCAAAATTTAAAAACTCTACCTATTATTTCCAAAGCTAATTATTCGATTTCAAGAATTGATTCGTTTGTTCTGAGAATGATTTTAGAAATGAGCTCAGACAACGTCGGGTAAATTAAGTTATTTAAAAATAGTTTAGTAAGAATAAATAGTAGTTAGGGGTGGCGTGTATGTAGTGGACATAGCGACAATCTTTAAACCGAAGGATCCTGGTTTGAATCTCGGCAGAGAGGGTTTTAATTAAGAGGCTTCAACCGCTTTAGAAAAATCCACCAACAAATAAAAGTTCACCTCATAAAGTTCCATCCAGCTTTTACTCCTGGAATCAAAGAAAGGCCAGCATCACATGCACGTTCAGTAAGCGCCACCTACAGGGGAAAATTGGCAAATGACAAGTTCTCAGCAAGGCTACACACCACGTAGCAAGGATCTACACCGCACCTGGTGTTGTTCCTTAGCAACGCCCAATCATCCTGGGACAGGCTATTACAGTACACTAACTCATCTACATAACTGGAGAATCAACGAGATAGAAGCGTGAGAAACTATGAACTGGCTTTGTCAAATAATTGCAATGAGAATTCAATGCTAATCAAAAGCTCCATGCATAATAAAGATACATTTTTTCATTTAAATAATTATGTATATAATAATAAATTTATTTTAAAAATTAATTATATGAAGGAAAAATATATGGGCATAAATTCTACAAAAATAAATTCAAAAACAACAAGGAATAAGTTAAAGACAAGCTGCCAAATTAAATGGCCGACAACGTAAATATAAAAAATAATTCAACTATCATAGATAAATTCTATCACGATTTTGATAAACAACTTTACATCAAGATCTATTTCTAGGTTTTTTGCTAATGTTGGGTCATCCTGTTGAAATCGATCAAGTGTTGGAGGTACCTTGGGAAAGAAAATCAATGCATTAGGGGTAAGCTAATCAGTTGATGTATAAAACATTCCAAAAATCTTAAATTTATCTGCCAAATAATATAGCCAAGTTATCAACCAAAAGAATCGCCTTCGTATTACTATCGAGGAGAATTATTGCTATCGAGACTTATTTGTTCCAAAAGGAACTTAAGCTACCTTCCACAATATGAAATCGATTACCCCCGTCTCCATTAGATATTAACATGCCTTAACAAAAGTCAAACTTCATATAAAAAAATCTGGAGTGGCCTAAACTCAACTTTATCATACCCAATGGAAACAGATATTTTTATGGATATAAAGAATATAAGTTCAAAGTATATTCGCATCGAAAACTTAATTATTTTCGATTTGTGGTGTTAAGTAAACTACCATTTGCCTCTTCCCGATTTATACAGCTCTTCATCTCCATAAATTAAAGGCACATACTAAATTTCATTTTGATATGTCAAACGGTATGACCTGTACAAACTCCACAAATATAGTGGACCACCCACCCACAGACATCATCGCGAAAATAACCAAAATGGATTCAGGGAACCTCAAAACGTATAAATCCGTCGAAATCCTGACCTCGATTTTTTTCATGATTACTACACTTTACCTTATACTACATATGGTAAAGTAGAAACCATTATTTTTAATACGCGTTTATTTTTTATATGAAGTTTGACTTTTGTTAAGACATGTTAATGACCAAGGATGATAGACGACAAGGTTACGCCATCGCGAAAATAAAATTGAACTTTTCTGAGCATGTCGGCCGAATGACGGCTAATAATTCTGACTGAGAGTATAACTGTGAATTATGAGAGTTTTTAATAAAAATATTAAGACTTTATTTGGAGGGTTGCCAATTTTTGACGTAATACTTAGATTTTATTGTTCGTACGAAGCAATTTGTTGATTACAGACTTGGCAACTTTAAATTGGCCGAACAACGTCATCTAACGGGAAATCATGCGCATGGCCTAATCTTGTTTTCTATCATTCTTGTTAATGACTAATGTAATGTAATGCGGCAATAAACCCCCGTGGGTTTATTGCCGCAGACACTGTTTTCATCAGCGCAATATGTTCGTTAATACATTTGGCGTATTCTTGTGGTTGCTGGCGCATACATAGTTACTATGAACTTAAGTCGTTTAAAAAATCATAAAGTTGATAAAAATTAAGTTCATACTCAGCATTGCCGCTTTGGTCCGTTTGAACCTAAATTGGTCATTTTTTCTTGCTATGCAAGAGTTGATATTTTGGTTGGTTTGTTACATTTTTTAAAGTTTGTTGTTAAAAAAAATGTATGTTAATTTAATAATTAATAATTACAATTATTTTTAAAAGCTTTAACAAAAAGAAAGTTTAGAGGGGGTGAAATTTTTTTAGTTTTTATTGAAAGAGTTGCTTTGACTAGCGTTGCTGATTTTAAACCACCAATCGCTTAAAAAAAACACCGCGTTAAAAATAAATCAGCAAATCGGCTTATCAAGCTACAGAAACCGTAAAAAGAAAAAAAAAAAAACGGAAAATACAATTGTGGCACGCAAAGCTAAGTTTTATTATCCTAATCTTTCATTTTCAAAAATTGATTACTTGCCGGCATAGGCGGTGCAATATTTTCCAAAATCTTCTTTCTATACCCGAATTCGTAATGTGGTAAAACAGGGTACAGCTTCCTTAACATCTCTGAAACTACTAAGCAGATTTAAAAATAATCTTATTACGCTTTGAAGGTAAGAAGTTAAGTGCCGATTTTTCCTGTCAGATCATTTTCAAATCAGGTTAATATTGTATTCATACATATATGTATATCGTGCAACTTTCCATATTGTGGATATCTATATTTTGAAAACTTTTGGTAGGAAAAAAATTTTCTTTGTGGCAACGCTGTTCATAATTTAAAAAGAAATTTGAAAACTCTTCTCGTATTATATGTAGATCACAAAATACCAGAAAATCTTTTACCTTTAACTATATTCAAACTTACATCTGTTTCATTGGCAAACTCATGATCGGATTTCGATTCTTTATTTTTACTGCGAGTTGAATCTTTAGGTACAGGGTCCACATATTTGACTTCACTCTTAACTTTACGAACTTTCAAAGGTTTACGTTGAGATTGGCTTATCAACTGATTTGAACTGCAGGGTGAATTAAGGGGGGCTCTAGGAGTCAATTCTTCAAAACTAGTTACATTTTGTTGTTTTGCTAAAGATAAATTGTTGCGTGGCGTGGTATCATTCCAGGCAACACCACCAGCAGCAAGTTTTTGGAAATCATTGCGTCTAAAATGAAATTAAGTTAACAAGAAATGCTTAAACAAACTTGTGGAGATTGAAAATAATATTCAAACTTACTCCTTGATTATAGATTGTAAAGATTCGTTTTTGACTATGACGTAGCCATTTGGTATATTTGCGTTCACATTATTTTCTAATTGATTTTCATATGCCATTATTTGCTGGTTTAATTTTTCATTTAGGTTTTCAGCTTTTTTTCGCAATACTTTTTCTAAGGCCAATTGTTCTTCCAGGGTTTTTAATTGCTCTTTTAAAGCAGAAATAGTAACTTTTTTTCTTTTGATAAGTACGCCATTGGGGCCCGGCACCAGTTCTTCTTGCGAGTTTTTTAATATTTGATCTTCATCTTCTTTGCCTAGTTGTTCGCGTATGCTGCGCAGGAGAAATTTACTTATGCCCGCGTTATTGCTGACATTTAAATCAATAATGTAATTATTAATTTCTAAACAATCCAATATCAAGTTTGCTGCTCGATCCGTTAAGCCACAATTCTCCATATCGATTACTGAACAAGATTAAATAATAAATTGGAAATCTTTTCCATATACAAAGTGAATTTTAAGACCCACCTTTAATCCATACGTCTTCTTTTAAGACTTCCAATATGGGCTTAATGCCATCATCGCCGATTTGAGGATTGCGCGACAAAGCAATAGAACGCAAACCGGGTATAGTTTCAGGATCGACGTCACGATAGCGCAGTGACTGTTGCCAACCCTCAGTATAGCGACTTATTTTTTGAATCTTTTTTTTTAATTTAACATAAAAAAATTATTCAAATAATTTCTTCTTTTTTGTTTAAACCTGTATTGTATATGAAATCGGAATTACCTTAATCATGTCAGCAACATATTCCGCACCCTTAGTAGTCAGTTCGCATTCTGACATATTTAATTTTTCAATATTTGCTAAATATTTGATTGTGCTACAAATTGCTTCACATCCTTTATCTCCGATATTGGAACGCTGAAAACTTATTTCTTTAATACTTTCGTTAGCGGAGAGGGCCTGAAAATTTAAATATGCAGTTCAATTATTAATTAATGTTTTGATCAATTTAAAGACGATAAAATGTATGTATGTATATGTTTAAATGTAAAATGTTTAATGCAGAACCACGTCGTAACTAACATATTTTTTACAGGAGAAAGAAACAAATAGAATAATTTGATGGTTTTGCATTTCAACTAACGAAATGTAAAATTGTGTAATAAAAGCGGAATTTAATGAAGCCATACTTCTTTTTAAGATTTACAGTCATATGCCTAACCAAAAGATAGCAGCTCGTATGAAGTATATTTGCCTGTAATTTGACGTATGTATATCAACTCTGAAATTTTTTATGCTACATTTTATTTTTCAACAAATTTTCCCTCCAGCAACCAAGGCAGCTCATTAGCAAAAGTTTAGTATATCATTGGCAATATCCTGTTATGCAAATGGCTGTTAACATTTAACAGAGCAATATTATTCAGCTAACAGCCATGGTGAAAATATATATGGAAGTAATCAGGGTTAAGAAATTTTCATTTATGAGCGTTGAAATTTTAATATTTATGATATTTCTCGCAATTAAAACTTTATACATATTTTTATCACGGTCATAAATGAACAACAAAAATTCTCTGCCTACGATCACACAAATAAATGTAACTGTTTGTTTCTTTTAGCATACATGCATGAATGGTGAAAAAAGTAGAATATCTGCATTACTCATGTGATAATTAATGAATTAGCTCATTTTAAATAATGCTTTTTTACATAAATGTTTGTATTTGTTTTTTTTTTTATTTCATTTATGAAGGTTTTCATTTATGAGTGTTCATTGATAAATTTCTAAAACACTTTGTTACTGCTTACGCCGGCAGATTTACATTACAAAATATGTACATATACATACATACATTTATGCGAATGCTTATTGCGAACATTTTTCTACGATCCTTTCATTTATGAAAAATTAACAAAATTATAAATTCTCATATATGAGCACTTGTGTGAAAAAACAAACTAATTTTTCATTAATCACTTTTGAATAGAAAAAAAAAGAAACCATCTCACTCATAAGTGAACAAACACAAAGTATTTTCTAGTCTGTCTGACATATTTATTAAAAGCAGAGAAAAAAAATAAAATGTTCATACTCACACATGATTAGGCAGTGAGTAAGCATTTTGGTACTCTGGAAGTAATTCATTATATTGACTAACTATTCGCAAAGAAAAAACATTGTTGAGGTAATCTAAGAGCAACATATTATAATTAAATTATATGGTTGTAGGTAAACCATATTATTATTAATATAAAAATTATATTGTTAAATGAAATGATTATAATATGATTACAAACTATGATATGTTATATATACATATATGTAGATGAATACACAATTATTTAATATTGTTTCATTAATTATTTCATATATGGATTCACCAGTAGAGAATTGTAAATCCTTGTAACTGCTCATGATGTTGTTCTTAAATACAACCAACACCTTTCTCGTCTCCGAAAGCAAAGCAATATTGTAAAAGGTGATAGAGAACATTAAAGCCGGTTTTAACATTTGAGTCGGTACCCTCGTCAGCCGCTTCAACTGAAGGAATGAAACCTTTAACCTTCGCTGCGACTTACTACTTTACCACTGAGAGGACACAAATTGCGGGAATCCAGTTAGGATGTTTGCCACACGCTCAATTCAACAGCGAAAAAGTAATAATTATAAGTTTTTTATTTTTATTATTTTTAAGAACAAACATCCGATGACTCAAACCAATAACTAAGGTTTGTTTTTAACAATTTTTCCGATATATACGAAAAAAATTTAACATATTTTCTTTATTATTAATATATTTATAGTTCAAATTAATTTTGGAGTATCTATAAAACTTTGGTTGTGGTTTGAAGTTTAACAAAAATTGTATAGTTAAAACTAATCATGTTGCATTTTTTGGGTGTATTAAACATTTAAAGATGAAATTTTAACCAAAGCTTGTTTACTGTGACCAAAGTAATGTTACAAACAACTAAATTTCGTTTATCGCAACCATATATTATTGCAGAAAACATAATGTGGTTCTTGTAATCATACCATAACCATGGTTTTTTGTGAAGCGTGTAGCTGTGCCCGCCACGTCGTGGACGTCCTCACAATATTTTGTTCGATTTTGCTTTACAACTAAGACTTTTACTTTTATAATGCTTCAGATTTGGTTTATGTATTTACTTTATATAGAGGTACCCATCCCTGGGTAATAACTCAGGAAAAAAGGCTTTATATCAAATTCTAAAATTTATATTAAAATCTAAAATTATTGTAGAGTTTTGTAAGTAGTGTTTAAAATATCCTGCTTTCAAAAATAAAAATTGCTATCAAGTGTTTAGTACATTTAAATATTTTCTCTTGGAAAAAAAATATCTTATACATTTTTGAGAAAAAAATGTATCCTATATTTGAACTGAGATACTAAGGTCCTTCCTCACAAAATTGCATTAAAATTCATCCAGTAGTTTTTACGTGATGCGAACACATACAGACAAAAATTTGAAAAACTGCTGTTTTGTATTTTATTTCGATTGCTATCTGAACCAACAACAAAATTTTAAAAAAATGCATGTACATAAATGGTCCTGTTACAGTTTTTTTTATATGTATGTATAGATAAATTGCTCATTCCATTAGCATAATTCCAATAAATGCAAACACCCGGGTATGTTCTATAATCCGAAACCGAGTGAAATTGAATGCGAATGAAATTTTAAATTGCCATAACTTTTAAATCTTACAACATTTTGATATTATTTTTCATACATTTGATTAAAGACCATTCACATAACTTCCTTGATTGCTAATGTTTTTAAACAATAGGCGCAACTAAGTTATATTTTTCTTTAAAAATTTATTCGATTTCAAATTCACTCGGTTTCGGATTACAGAACATACCCGACTGTGTGCGTAGGCCGGAAGTTAACCTAGATTTCTTTTAAAAAATTTACCTTTGCTATTGACTCCACATATTTATCATTCAACGGTAATCCCTCAAGATTTAAAATTTTCAAATTCTTGTTGAATTCAATGCAATTCGAAACAGCCTCCACTATGCCAGAAAATATGAACTTCGTATAAACTACAGATTTTTGACGAAATAATGTTGCCTTTTTCTCTGTATCCAAATGCTCTAATACTAGAGTTAATAAAAATAAATAATAGTTTAGTGTTTGCTTATAACTCAAGCTGTTAATAATTTAAATATGTATGTATGTACCTATTCCAAAAGTTTTTCGCATGCGTATGGCCAATGTTTGCAAAACTTGATCATAG
The DNA here is from genome assembly GCA_949628195.1 of Phasia obesa. Lineage (NCBI taxonomy): Eukaryota > Metazoa > Arthropoda > Insecta > Diptera > Tachinidae > Phasia > Phasia obesa. The sequence continues at coordinate 79,624,090 of OX451215.1, forward strand.
TAGAGCGATTCGACAATTAAAAGCCAATCTTTAACACCTAATTTATCACCGAAAAATTCCAAAACCGATGTTGCGTTATTTTTAGTGCGAATTTCTGTTAGGGGAGTAAGATTTTTAGCACGACACAATTCCAGATAACGAAAATGAAACGAACGGCAACGATTTAACTTTTTATTAGACGTCATACTGCTCGTTACGTCACGTAATTCTAAATTGGTGTTTTTTAGCATTTTGAAATTATGTACTTGCTTTTTTTTATATGAATGGGATTTGGCTATTTAAATTGCAATATTTTTATTTTTTTTTCAGTTATAACGTTAAATAACACCTATAAAATAAGGTCTAGAGAATATTTTTTTATTAATGTTTAATATTTTTTTTAGGAAAAAAAAAATAATTAATATGAAAAATGTTGACTTTTTTTGATTTTATTTGTAATTAACTGATAGAAAAATATAGGCTATTTAAAAATTATTATTTCAAGTTTAAATATAAAATGAACATTGTTTTCGGCCGTACCTTGTTGCCCAACAAACATTTTAGAAAGTTTTCGAAAAATTATAAGAGTTTCAAATCAACACAAGCAACTAACCAGTTAATTGAAAGAATTAGCACTTGTACTTATAACATTATTAGTTGCGTTAAAATTTTAAAAGTATGAAAGTAGTTTAACTAATTTTTTTTTTTGTAAGCGTAGTTTGTGTGAAATTTACAGTGTCGTCGTAATCATATTTGTCACCCAAAATATGTCAACAACTTGTTTAAAAGTACATTAACCTTAATTAAAGAAAAAAGTAATTGCATAAATAATATAAAGCGAATTTCTTTTACAATTTTTGAAGTAGAAAAAGAGGTCCTCAAACTTGAAATCCTATCTTTTCTTTATGCCTTATACAAATTAGTAGTGCATTAGTCTATCAGTCTGGGGGTTGCGAGTTCGATTCACACCAAAGACTCTGGGTGTTTTTTGAGAGAAGCCAGTAGCTTCGCAGATCGTATTGTCTTAAAAAAAATATTCTTCGTTGTTTAGGCAAGCCGGTCAATGATTGCAGCTTTGAAGAAAAATAATAATTATACGCTCAATCACAACCTAGTGACACTATACAAAGATCTTTCGAATAGGTTAGATTTTAACGCACGTAAGACCCAATGTTACATATTCGTACTTACATACAGACAAACAATCTGGTTCATCTGTAGTTAAGGGTGATGTAAATATTAAAGAATAATTGATGGTCGATTGACTAAACAAATCTTTTAAATCTTAAAAGATTTTTTGATCTTCTTACTGATTAAAAAATTAATACAACTCCCATGTATGTACCGGGCCTTAAAAGTTCTACTTTACGGCGTACAAAAGAGGGTATAATGCTGATCGGTGACAATTGTGCATCCGACTCTATTGACACACTGGTGCATTAAAACAGTGTACAGGGTGGTTAATTGTTGTATCGCTACTACAATATAATGTGTTCTAATGAAATTACGGATCCAGACACTTGCACGTTTTTGCTTATTACACGCTCTTCATTAAGAGCACAATAGCAGCATTGACAATTAGCCTGTATAAACAAAAAAACATATAAAAATAATATCCCAACAAACAATTTAGTTCTCGAAATCAAAATGATGTTAATACAACCTATTTGTTATATCATATAACAAATATATTGAATTCATATAACTTACCTAGTGTCTATACCTGACAACAAATTGTCTTAATAAAAGTCAAACTTCATATTTATAACCCAGTATTAAAAATAATGTTTTTTATATGAAATTTGGCTTTTATCAAGACAAATTTTTATCAGGTATAGACACTAGGTTTTAAGGTTCAATTAGACGTGACATACCATTACGCCATATCCATAACCATAGCCATAACCATTACTATACTTTAAGATTCAATTAGACGTGACATAACCGTAACCACATAAATCAGCTGTTTAACCAAACTTACGGGCAACAATGTATTCGATTATTGTTTACTTACCATAATGTCATGGCCATAACCATAAACATAGATACCTATTGAATTTTGGTTTTTTGCCATAACCATAAACAGCTGAAGTAAAAAATTATTTTGTATTTTTTTTTCGTTTGCTGGTTTGTTTTCGTAAAATTGAGCTTGGGTTAAGAGAGGATCAAAAATAATTCTATATGCATAGATTCACAAGACCATAATTGAACTGTTGTGACTCCCCTGATATTCTCCACTATCCATATTTCTGTTCCCGTGTAGTCCCGTGAGCTGCGTAAATTTGACAATTAGCATAGCTTCCACACCCTTCATGTCCTCCATATTCTGAAAAAAAGAGCCAAAGCATCTATTACGACTGTGTGATAATGCAGGGTATTGACAAAGATAGTGGAAAGCCAGATATCGCAGATATCATCACAAAGTCGAATTTTTTTCAAGAATTATCTGAGATCATTATGACCTCAGTTTAGACTTACTCCCATTTACTTTTTTCTCCAGTAAGGATTTCGTCTGTATGCATCTCAATGAATTATTTTACATTACATATGTAAGTATCACTCATGTCCAAATCATCTCCTGGACTTGCCAACTCGTCTACAGCTTCATTTCCTACGATGTTGTAATGACCGGGTATCCAGCACAGTTTTAGTATGTGTTGTTCGTTGAGAGCTTGTAGCTGTCTACGACAAAGGCTAACTACTTTCGATCTAATAGACCTATTTCGGAGTGCTGAATGACTGTTTTTGTAAATAGTGATATAGTTGCTGTTCCTGGCTCCTGTGATGCTCAGTGATGCTCAGTGCTACTCTTTTATTTACTTATTCTATAAATGACACATGAGTAAGTGTTTAGTTCGTAAGTTAATTTGAAAACCAGTTTTGATTTCTGTAATTATGTTTATACCAAGGCGAATTCATAGCAGGTGGAGGCTATAGCTCAGCTGATTGGTTTTTGCTCTATTGTTTTGTATGAATTCGCCATGGTTTATATGACAAATCTGCTTATACGTAAAAAATCTGATTGAAGAAACATGAAGTGTTACATTTAACAAATTCATTAACCTTTCTATGAAATGAACATGTTTATATATTATAGCATTTGGCTGGAAGTTTGCAAAAATTTGGAAATGTTTTTTTTTTCAATTTAAAAAATTAAGAGTGATTAATTTATATGTTAGTAAATAGTTGGACTAAATTTATTATTTAAAGTTAAAAGTTAAAAGTTATTAATAAAAAATGTATAATGTATTAATCTAATATTTCATTTAAAACTGTTATCTAATAAATGTTACCTTGTTAATTTAAACAAGCAATGACCTCTAAATTTCAAAAATATATCAGCCTCAGCATTATGGCTCAAAATAGGGGGGAAATGGCAAATATGTAAATTTATGCAAAGTTCTCTCATATGGAACAGTAGTTATGGGGGTTAAAAAAAACATATACAAAAAAACGTCCACCAAAAGTGCTAACAAATTTTAGCAAGTTACAAAATTTTAAATAAAATGAAAATTTCACACAAACTTATGTGTGCATGTTTTGTAATAAAATATATTTTATTGATAAAACTTTAAGGTAAATTTATTTAAAAAACGAGTATTTTGGTAATACAGCAGTTGCATTATTATATTTTATATTTAAGTATGAAAATGTAATTTTGTAAACACTTGCTTAAATTTTTATTTCCGCTTAAACACAGCCACCACTTCCGTTCTAAGCAGGCCCACAAGTGTTTAAATATTATGAAACAATTTTCAATGCTGTTGTCTAGTGCTAAGTGTGTTTCAAAGCTTGGGGAGTATAAAACTAAATGTGTTTTAATACAAGCAAAAAAAAAAATTATTTTTATTAAACTTTGCAGCCAACAAATGATTACATTTGAACTTGGCTTAACATTTTGCCGCTGATATGGCAAGTTACACTCGGCTGCTTTTATGCTCTTCTTAATTGCAAGAGTACATGTACTCGTATGTTGCTTATGAGTAACGTGACCACACATCCTGCTTTTTAAGGGATTATCCCTCTTTTTTTCAAAGTTGTTTCCGCTTAAAACTTATGTCCCGCTTTTTTATATTTTAAATATATTTTCTACAATTTTTGTTTGTTTTATAATTTAATGAGATCGTTTTTAAAGAAATGCTTTTTCCAACTTAATACGAGGGCGTAGTGACTTTTTGAATTCTTAGCTGCGTCTATTAGTTTGTTTTTGATAGCCATTGAAAGGGGACAACATCGATAATTTAAACGAAAATGGAAAAAAATTATTTTCGTGTGCTGATTAAACATATCGACACTGAATGATAAACAGGCACAACTTAAAATCGTTGCTTACCACTAAAATTTCGGTTACATCACTTTCTTCTTTAATGGGAAAACTGCCATCACTGTAAAACTTAATTTGTTTCCATAATTGCAAACTTTTTTTTAACAGTTTTTTTGCCTGCTATCCTAAACTTTTGTGAAATTTAAGTTGTGACTGCTTATGGTTTAGTGTGCGATATATTCAGTTACACACTAAAGTCGTCTCTTCAAACTTTAATAACTTTAAAGATTTTACACTTAAAGCAACTAAAGTATTCTTTATATATATATTTACTAGCTATACCCGGTGCGCTTCGCTACACCCATCCACAAAAAAATACAATAAACACTTGGAAGAAATGTATGGCCAACCTTTAACTTTAAAACGCACGCCATTCTCACATATGTACATAGAAAATGTTTTAGTTTATATGCCCGACGCCTACTGTTTTCATTCAATCAGTTTTTGCTAGACTATCTATCTGTATTAACACGATAATAATTTTTTTTTATGGGAGGTACCACTCCCACTATCCTAATCCAGTCTGAATTTAGCTAGACAATGTACATTACTTTGAGGGTTACTTGTGCAAAGTTTCAAGTCGCTATCTATTGTAGTTCTTCAGGTACCACGCCCACTGCCCCACTATAGTTTGTATTTTGGTAGAGCATGCGGATTACCATAGGAGTTACTCGTGCAAAGCTTCAAGGCTTTATATATTGTAGTTCGCCAGAAACGCGATAGTAATTTTTTACTTTGTATGGGAGGTACCACGACCAATATTCAAATTCAGCCTGTGTTTAGCTTGACTATGTACGTTACTGGTGCGAAATTCTCCAGATACAGGATAATATTTCTTTACTTTGTATGGGGGGTACCACGATCACTGTCCCAATCCAGCCTGTTTTTTCTAGAGTATTCGCATAGATATGAGGGTTACTTTTACCTACTTTCAAGACCATACCTATTGTAGTACTCTATGTAAACGATAATAATTTGTCACTTTGTATGGGAGGTACCACACCCACTGACGCTATTCATTCTGTTTTTCAGTAGATTTTACACATTTACAAGGCGGTTACTCATGCAAAGTTTCAAGGCGCTATCTATTGTAGTTCGCCTGCAACACGATAATAATGTTTAACTTTGTATGTGAGGTACCACGCCCACTACTCCAATTCAGTCTGTGTTTAGCTAAACTATGTTCGTTAATATGATGGTTACTGGTGCGAAATTCCAAGGCCTAGCTCTTGCAGTTCCCTAGATACAGGATAATAATTTTTCACTTTGTATGGGAGAAACCACGCCTACTGTCCCAATTAATTCTATATTTTGGTATATTATGCGCTTTAGCATAACAGTGACTATTGCAAGGCTTCAAGACCCTATCTAATGTAATTCTATTGTCACATTTATATTTTTATGCGGATTAAATTTTATCATCCAACTATCGTATCCGTCGTTGAGGGTGTGTATAAGGAAGGCATGGCCAACTGGGTTTGCTTTATATTGTATTAACAAAAGCTTTACAACAAACACATGCTAATTTGTAACCAGATAATAAAACAACACAGTACGTGCCACAAGTATGAAAATTTTTTTCCGTGAGTGTAACACAACCATGGCTTATGCTTTACTACTCTACTTTATGCGGTAAATGGTAACTACAATACATACTCATAAAGTTAACATTGCTATGGTCGTTAGTTAAAATGAATTGTTTTTAAAATTTAGTTGTTAAAACTACTTAAAACTTAGCGGTTGACTTTTTATTTTATATACATTATTATTTGGCAATAAAAATAATATTAAAAAAATTAATGGCGGTTATTTAAAAAAAAAATAATTTTTATTTAATTCATTTTATAAGCAAAATGTGTATTAAGCTTAATATTCAAATATTAATATTCAAATATTACTAAAACAGAAGTTTAATAAAATAATAAAAAAAAAAAAATATTAAGATTTCTTACTAAAGCTAAAAAATAATAAACTAACAAATAAATGTTGTAATTAAAAAGAAAAAAAAAACCTTCGATTCTTGACAACAATTTCGTGAAATAAATGAAAAAAAGAAAATATTGTAATTTAGATTTTTTTTTTAAATCATCGTGATCATATTTTAAATATTTATTACCTTGAAATAAATAAATTAGTTGTATTCAAACGATCGTGCTTTAAAAATACGTACAATGCGTGTTTGTCATTTTATGGCACGTTCCAAATAATTAAAGAGTGTTTTTACCATTAACTTATATAAAATATAAAAAGTCTAAAACTTAAACACCTTTAAAACAGTTTTTGATTCTTTATTTTAATAACCTACAAAGAAGTCCAAAAGTTAATTTGTTCAAGAACGAATTGTCACGGTGGTTGCATTTCAAAATTCTAAACCATCCAGCCAAACATCCAGTCATTCACATTTAATTTTTGGTAACTTCAAGTACTTTAAATAGATGTCATACATGTTGTGGTCTATGGGGTTCTTGACTTTTCGAAAACATACAAGTTGTAGATCACCCCACACCAACGAACAGTGGTGAATGTGTGTGTTTTGTTAAAACAAAAAAAGTTTGCAGTTATTAAAAAAACGTACGTGTATTTTAAAAATATATTAAGGATATAGAAAGCCTTTTAAAGGAATTTTTTTTTTTATAAATAATAACCCTTTTATTTGGTTTTATAACTGAGCGGTATACAAAGAATTACATAATTCATGCAAAAAAGGAGTAAAAACGTGAATTTATTTACCACAAGGGTGAGTTTTTGTGTTTGTTATTGTTTGCAAAATAAAAAGGTCATGTACTCATCAAATAAAATAAATAAAGCCAACAAACGTACTTATTAAAGGAAAATATACTTTAACTTTTATCTGAAAATAATATTTTTAAGAATTAAAAATATTTTAATATTTAAAATTGTAAGTCAGTAAAAGTGTTTTAGAGAACAGTGGAGCTACATTGCAACACTGCAGTGCTACATCCTTCTTCAGTCTTCTTCGCATCAATTTAGTTTGAGTGGTGTTTAGTTGTAAACTCCATATTTTTAACCAACCAATCTAAGATAATAGAATACAAGAAAACTTGTATTCAATCATCTATTGTCAGTTGGTCCAAAACACCTCTGCTTTGCAGTGATTGCAATACTAGACTTTTGGTTTATTTCTTATATTTTTTTGTAATATTTAAAATAATTTTGTAAAACTAAATTTATCTACTTTCCCGATCTTCCCGTTACACAGTAATTCTGAATTAAAGCTCCCCTTTGATATGCTTCGTTACGCTGTTTCAACGTGGATTAGGTTATTTTTTTAAGAAGTTAATGTTTCTTCGACTTTGATCGAACTTACCAGCCCCAGTACAAAATATTGATTACAAACGATTGTTTAAAAAACTAAATGAAAAATCTATATATAGAAATTTATACATAATACTATCGATAATTATCACCGATATTTGGAAAAACAAATTATCGATATTTATTTGAGACTACCGGAATTCGATAAATTGTTGACTCTGTGTTTTTGTTATTAGTTAAAAAAAGACTTGTACCACAATATGAAAAATAAAAATTCAAATTCAAAAAATACAAAAAATTAAAGGGTCTATTGCTAATGACAACAAGTAAAAAATAACTCTAAAAAAAGGGTGTTTCGATAGAGACGCGATTTTAGGTAGATATAATGATATCGTTGATCCGCCGTGAATTTTTGTTTCCTTGATCAGCTGTTCAAAAAAAGTGAGCTATTTATGCACATTGAATGTAAACAAGAAGAATAGGCTGATTTTTTGCAATTTAAAATGCAATGATAAAAATATAATAAGAAGACACAAGAACCATTATTTTTTTCATTGATGTTTACGGGGCGGATTTAATCTTTTGGAGTTGAGAATTAAATAATTTCATTTCCATTTAAATAAATTTTTGTTTTATATTTATGCAGGGTAAATAAAGCTGCGCCGTCTACAAAAATAACATATGGCATCACTTTGCATTCTTGTCCTAAAATAATTTATTAAATAATTCTTGCAAAAAAAAAACCGACTACAAAACAAATATATGTGCATCAATTCTAAACTAAAAATTTAAAATCAAATACTTTTATACTTGTTGCTCTAACGTACATAGTAATATACGTTCTGTACATTTAAATGTCTATCCACAACGGTTCAGCAGATAAAGCCATATACGACAAATTACGTCAGATATGAGGAAACCCTTTATTTTTTTACACTTATTATTACTGACACAGTAATAAAAAGTAACGGTTCCAAAGATATAGCTATATAGGTTAAACAATGTCACCTAAGGGACAACCTTTAATGTACAATTTTAAATTAAACACTTATTTTAAAGGACAGATTCTTTGTAAATTTCAAATGTCTGTATAAAACGGTTCAAAAGTTTGGCCATATGCATCAATTTACATTAACTATTGAGACACCCTTTATAATTTTAAATATTTATAAATGTTGTTAAACGGGACATAGTAGTGGAGATTCTGTTTGTCTATAACGGTTCAAAAGATAGGGCTAGATAGGTAAAATTATATCAACTATGGGGACACCCTTTAGTTTCCAAATTAAAACTATATACTTGATGTTATATTAGATATACAGGTTCTTTGTAAATTTCAACCGTCTCTCTGTTACGGTTCAAAAGTTTTGCAATATACATCAAATTACATCAACTATTGGGACACCCTTTAACTTCTAATAATAAATATTTAATTTCTGATTATAAATATTGGACATTTTGTCCAATTTTCAAGTGATTGTCTACAATGGTTCATATATTTAAATTGACGTCACATATGGGGACACCCTTTAATTTTTAAGTTTATTTTTTTATTAAGTTCTGTTATTGACAGCTATAATGACATGCAGTTATTTTAAATTTTAAATGGGTGGCCTTTACGGTTAATACTATACGTAAAAAACACATATGTTGTATGGGGACACCCTTTAATTTTCAAAATTCTGAACTTCTTTTAAAATGGGACCAATCTGTAAGTATTTCCTTTCTAATAAAGGAAAAATGACTGAGTTTTGCGGGCACAAACATAAAAAAAGCAACATTCAGACGAATTGATAACCTCCTTCTTTTTTGAAGTCGGTTAAAAATACAGATTACTTAAACATATACATACATATGTATATTATAAATACAGTTCCCCAGCAAAAATTAAAGCCAAAAAAACAAAGGTGAAAAATTTTCGGGGAGAAAAACTATTCAAGATAAGGTGAATACCGTGAAAAATGTTTGAGGGAATTATTCACGATTAAAAAGTCATTGAAAAGGGAAATTTTTTGGGGGAAAACAAGTTCATGATAGGGGCGATTAACTTTTTTTTTTTTTGAACCGAAATAGGCAAACACTTGAAAATTAAACACAGAGTATGACGTTACCACTTCTTTTTAGTAAAAACAATTATTGTGTGAATTTATGGCAAATTTGCTTGGACATTTCATTAATTTAATTGTGAAAACAATTATTATGTTCGATCACAACATCAAACATTTAGGAAAACAGTACTAAGCAACACAAATTCTAAGAAAAAACGATCTTTAAGTGCAATATGCCGTATAAACAGTGATTTACGCATTTATTTAATTTGCAAATAACTCTGCGTATAAACGTAGTATGTAGCAACAAGTATCAAAACAAGACGTCGCAATTTTAAATTTAAAAGTCCACATATAAGACGTAATTTTGACTTGTGCTGGCAAATTCTGCTACTTTTAATTACTCGATACTACTAAATACTTATCAATTGGGTACTCATGGTACTCAATCCTTTTGTTTACATAAGAGAAACGCACTATTAATCAGATTTTTAAGCAGTCGTTAAGTTTTCTATTTTGTTTTGTTCTAAAAATATAACGCTAAAAGTATCGCGCATTAAGTACTCAAAAAAAAAGACCAAATACTCGATACTCGGTGCCCACAACTCAATACTTTGCCACCGCTCTAATTGTGACATATATGTATGTGGTTATATTTCCAACCGTAACAAGCAGAAACTCAAAACTTTTAAAAGCATGATGTAGTGGTTAAAAGCACTAAACTTCAAACCGAAGGCGAAGTTTTCATCAATTTGTTCGAATTTTTAATTAAATTAATCCCAGACAAATCCAACCAAAAGCAAAAGAAGAAGCCAAAACAAGACGTTCAAGCTCTTACCCCGGGCATCAAAAAGAGATTAGCTTTGTTTGGGCATTGATTGGTGTTACGTCTCCCTTTGCACATAGTAGTTTTGATGCCAGCTAGCTCATAGGCAAATTCAGGGCAAAGTTACCGAATTAATAAATCGCAATAAAAAAAAAATTATTGATAAAAGTCGAAAAAAATACGTGACAATCTACAATCAAAACCATATTCAGGATAATAATATTGAATCTGGATGGAAGTTTGTAAAAAGATAAGACCGTGAAAAAAAGTCAAGAAACCAGGTAAAACTGTGTCAGCCTAAAATAAATAGGCGGCAGTTATTTTTTTTTAATTATAATTAAATGCGTTTATCCGCGGTTGGTGTATGGGTATACGGATATACCAATAAAAGAATTAAGAAATACCAATAAAAAAATAATGATTAAAGACAAGAGTGATTTAAAAACATAGTTATTTTTAAGCTGTTTTATTATTTTTTTTTTGTTGTTATATTTAAAAAAAAAATATTAAGAGTTATCTTTGTTTTATATTAATTAAATAATATTTTAATTTAATTTGTAATGGTCAATTTTTTTTGTTAGTGCCTCAATATGAAATATTTGTTTTGGTCATTCCTTATATGAGTTTCTGACAAGGAGAAAAAAAGAAATTAAGTGGTTGTGAAGTATATATGTGTATAAATCGAATTTGGAGCGTGTTTTTTTTATAAAGAGTTATTTATTGAATAAGGAATATGTCCACCTAAGAGAGCTCGTTTAGGTAGGAAGGTTTCTTTACCATTATTTTTTTTTACTTTATGATTTTGCATTTTTAAATTTAGATATATACATATATATATATATATATAGATTTTTTTTTTTTTTTTGTCGAGGAGTTAACTCAAAGGTAGGAGGAAATTCATATTTTTGTTACATAAGATGTAACATCATAATTTTGTTATTTATTCTATATAATTTTATATTAAGGCACATAGCTTTAAGAATTTAGTTGTTTTTCTTGTTAGTTTTATTTTCTTTTTATTCATTTAAATAAAGAAATGTTAGTGTATTAGATTAACTGAATGTAATTAGAATTTAATTTATATTGATATTTACTGTTAATAAAAGAATGATGTAATTGTTAATATTAGTGAACATATTAAAATGTGTGTGTTCTAAGTCTTTTGTTTGTGAGTTAGGTTGGATGTGAAGCAGGGATAAGTGTGTGTGTGGTATTTTGGGGGGCATTATATAATGGTCTTATTTCACCGAAGAATTTTAATGTCCCAGGTTGGGAGGGTAAAGGGAGGAATTACAACACCTATTTCTTCCCAAAAAAAATGAAGGAGGACGTTTTGATAAGGCATATTATTTTTATTTTTTTTTTAATATTTGATTTATTATTTTTAACCATTTTTTAGTTATTTTTTTGTTTTTCCATTTTATTTTTATTGTACTTATCCCGACAAGTAGTTAAGGGTTGGAACCTGCCCTGAATTTGCCTATGAGCTAGCTGGCATCAAAACTACTATGTGCAAAGGGAGACGTAACAATATGGCGCCCAAGCAAGATGATTTAACTGGTATACGTATCATCGAAGTATACTAAGCAATAGTTTTCTGTTTTGTTATTAAGTAGCCCAGGTCGATAAAGGTTGGATTTTGATACTCATGTGGAATCGAGGTTGTTGTTACCTTATGAGTGGGAATCTTATAAGCCGTAAATGCTAATACTAGGATTTACTGTGCAGGCTTCGAGAAGCATCAGTGTCTGAAATTGGATCTTTGTTTGCCTGAGTTAAAACTTTACTTTTCAGTCTATAGCGTGGTTGTTTAAAAGAAAACTGACCATTTGGTAGTCTGGAAGTAGCTTATTTATGTTTTTGTTTGTAAATTTATTTTTATTTTTCTCTTAGGATTGCTTGTGGAATTACTATGTATACAGAATAGCCGCTCCCATATAAAATGAAGGAGGTCTGATGTATTCTGAAAACATTGGTTCCATAGACAATTATAAGAGGACTGATAGGTGGGATGGTAGCCGCTCGGAGTTTTTTATTTAGAGGTCTGTTGTGCCATTAACCGTCAGTGTAGTTATGGATGTTGGACCAGAGGGGATGACGTTTTGCTGCAGCCGTCTTGAACAGGTTTCGGAGATAAGAGATGCAGTGAGGAGGATCGATACTCTTGCTATAGCCAACATTGCATACGTTATTTTTTTTACATTCTAAATTTTTGCTTTAGAGAAACATTTCTTTTTGTTAGATGTCCTTTATAGGTCATTAAATTTTTAATTAAACCACACACATGATACTGTTTTCACAGACTATCAACCTAACTCATATCATCGTATTTATTGAATTAATTCAGAAATAAATAAGTATTTTTCTATAGTTATTATATATAGTTTTATATAGCTTATTAAGGAATTATTTTTCGTCTAGATTATTTGGAATTTTAATTTTGAGTGTATTGAAAGTTTCTGTTGATATTGCTAGTATAAATAGAGTAGTTTTAAATTTGGTGGTAGAACATATTGCGTTTTAGAATTAGTTACTATTTAATACGTATTTCTAATTATTGGTTATTAATATTTGGAATAATTTTAATATAAATCTTTTTTTTATTATTATTATTATTATTATTATTATTATTATTATTATTATTATGCGTGCGCTAGTTTGTACGTTATTTTTTTTTTTTTTTCGGTAACCATTCATTGATTTATTAATTTGATTTATTACTTTAGCGTTTTGAGATCGGTATATATATAGTACATTAAAATTTTTATGGCAGAGTCAATAGAGGTAAATGAAAGAGAAACTTTGAGAAGATTGGACAAATTGAAGCGAAATAGAGAGAGGATTTCAACTTTTGATTTGAATCGTTCGTCACCACAGGTGAAAGAAAAATATTGGAGGGACAACAACAATATCAGAATGACCACCCGATCACCTCAGTTTGAAGATAAGTCGGCAACGATAAATCGTGGTGCAATACCTAAAGCGAAGGTGTATAACAAAAGTACAAGCCATGAGGACTTAACGTCAGCTGGTAAGTCCAGTGGTGCAGTAATTGATAATAGTAATATGGAGCAATCTATGAATAATTTAATAAATGAGAAAATTGGAAGGGAAATGTTGAAAGTCCATGCAAGTATAGCTCAATTATCGGAGGCAATACGAGTACTGGCCATAAGAGAAAATAATGTTACCAATAACATGGGAAACAGTCGGCAAACTGAAGAAAGGAGCAGGCCAGTTAATTTTCAACATCGTGAAAACCTGAATTTCCCACCGGCACCGAACCCAAATTATGATGGATGGAAAATAAGAATCGATAAATTTGGACTTGAGTTTAAGGGTAACCATGGTGGACGTGATCAACTTTCTGTGGAAGAATTTATATTTAGATTAGAACATATGCAACGACAGTACCATATTCCTTGGGAAGAAATTTTACGAGATTTTCATCTTTTACTATCAGGTTCAGTTCAGCAGTGGTATTGGGCACTTCTTCAAACCACTGAGATAGCTGATTGGTACACCTTACGAAGTGCATTGTTAAATAGATACAAAACATTAAGATCTAATTGGGAATTAATGCATGAGTTAGTAGAGCGGAAGCAGATGCCTGGAGAATCGATTGATGACTATTTTCATAGCTTGAATTTACTGAGAGCTAAATTAGAAATACCAGTGGCTGAGGGGGAGATGATTAAGATTGCAAAAAGAAATTTGAGAGAAAATGTTGCACGCATAGTTTATCCAATGGCTGTATCCTCTTTGGAGCAACTGCGTATGGAATGTTTAGAAGCAGAGAGAACATTTCCAAGAAAAGACAGTCGTACCTTTATATCGCAACCAGTAAGAAACCAGAAGTATGTTAATGAAACCGTTTTAGATTTTGAAGTAGATGATCAAGTATTGGAGGAGGTAGCAGCTATAAACAGAGAGTTAGTGTGCTGGAACTGTCAACAAAATGGGCACAGTTTTAAAGAATGTCAATCACAGCAAAGATCGCTTTTCTGCTATAAATGTGGAAAACCAAATATAATCACACCTAATTGTTCAAAATGCCTGCAAGCTTTGGAAAACTTCAAGAGGAGCGCGGTGTTAATGGGGAAGTCACGTTCCAACGAAGCTGCCCCAAAACAATTTTAAAATCAACAGACATCTCATCAGATTTTTCAAAAATACGACATACATTACCTTTAGAAGTGCGGGAGCAAAATTATGTTCAAACGCGAAAAAGAATCTTTGAAGAAACTGATGGCAGTAAAAATGTAAATTCTGAAAAACAAGCAAATAATCAGAAATTTATACCAATAAACATAAAGAGAAACGTTCCACATCCTGAAATGAAAATATTTAGGGTAAATTCTAAGAAACGTGAATATATTTTAAAATTAAGACATGATTTCATTACTCGAAAACGGAATCGCAGAATTATAACAGAAGCAATAAATCGTGGTCTTTCAAAAAAAGATCCGAGACCCTATGCTGATGTGTTAATTAGTGGAAAGGAGTTTAAAGGCCTTTTAGATTCTGGCGCATCGGTGAGTTTACTTGGGAAAGATTGTCGTGAATTTATTACAGATGCAAATTTAGACATACAACCAATTTTTTGCAACGTAAGCACAGCATCAGGCCAGCAACATCGGGTGTTAGGTAAATGCGAATTAGAAGTAGAATATAATGATACTAAAAAGCAAATTGTTTTCTATTTGTGTCCTGAACTGGATCAACAATTATATCTAGGTGTAGACTTTTGGCAAGCGTTTCAGATAGCCCCTACAATTGTGCCATCGGCAGAAATAGATATAGATGTTGTAAGGAAAATGCAGGATGAAGATAATAAACTCAATAAACATATACTAACCCCACAACAACAAGAACAACTGGATGCTGTAATTAAGAAGTTTCCCATATTTGAAGAAAAAGGGCTAGGATGTACTAAATTGGAAAAACATGAAATAAAACTTGTTGAAGGTGCAAATCCGGTAAAGGAAAAACATTATCCTATTTCACCAGCTGTACAAGAAATAGTATACGCTGAAATTGATAATATGTTGAGATTGAATGTGATTGAAGAAAGCAACAGTCCGTGGTCAAACCGAACAACCGTTGTCAGGAAACCTGGTAAGAATAGATTTTGTCTGGATGCGCGTAAGTTAAATGCAGTAACAGTAAAGGATGCATATCCTTTACAAAACATCGATGGTATTCTAAGCCGCATAGATCAAACTCACTACATCAGCAGCGTCGACTTAAAATATGCTTTTTGGCAAATTGAATTGGAGGATGAGGCTAAGCCCTACACCGCCTTTACAGTTCCAGGTCGTCCGCTCTACCAATTTCGTATGATGCCGTTTGGTTTATGCAATGCCGCTCAGCGTTTATGTCGTCTGATGGACAAGGTAATTCCAGCTAGATTAAAATCTAATGTTTTCGTATATTTAGATGATTTACTTATTATTTCGGATGAATTTTCAACACATTTAAAGATTTTGGAACAGGTAGCTGAATGCCTTACCAATGCTAATTTAACCATAGGCATTAAGAAATCAATGTTTTGTTTTAAAGAATTAAAGTATTTAGGTTTTATAATAGGAGGTGGAATTCTAAGAACAGATCCTGATAAAGTGAAGGCCATACAGAAGATTTCATTGCCAAAATCACCAAGGGAAGTTAGAAGCTTTCTAGGAACAGCTGGATGGTACAGGCGATTTATAAAGGACTTTGCCACAATATCCGCTGCTCTCACCGATACGTTAAAAAAAGGAAAAAAATTTTCATTGACTTCTGAGGCGATTGAAGCATTCGAAACTCTGAAGGTTTCACTTACCACTGCACCTGTTTTACGTCACCCAGATTTTAATAGACAATTTTATATTCAATGTGATGCATCTGATTCTGGAGTAGGAGCTGTTTTGTTCCAGAAAAATGATCAAGGGGAAGAAAATCCGATTGCATTTTACTCACAAAAACTAACAGCTTGTCAAAAAAATTACTCGGTTACAGAGAAAGAGTGTCTTGCTTCAGTTTTAGCAATTAAACGATTTCGGCCTTATGTAGAGATGATGAAGTTTATGGTTATTACAGACCACGCTAGTCTTAAGTGGCTAATGTCACTAAAGGACCTTAGTGGACGATTGGCAAGATGGTCATTACAACTGCAGGCATATGATTTTACGATAGAACACCGCAAGGGATCAGAAAATATAGTAGCCGATATGCTGTCCCGAATGTCTGTTGATGTAGCTGACATAAATCATGAAGAATTTTTCGATTTTGAAACCACTGCATTTGATTCTGAGGAGTATTTGCAATTGATTAAGAATATAGAAGAAAACCAGAATAAATTACCCGACTTACGAATAGAAAATGGAAAGATATACAAAAAAATCGCTTTTGATCGTAACGAAAATACAGATGAATCAGTTTGGAGGCAATGGATACCACAAGAAATTACACAGTTACTTATAGAAAAGGCTCATGAACCTCCAAAAATGGCTCATGGTGGAATTAGAAAAACGCTAGAACGTCTGAAAAGATTGTATTATTGGCCCAGGATGGCCATACAAGTTCAACAATATATAAACGGTTGTCAAAAATGTAAGGAAAGTAAGTCGGTAAACCAACATACTATGCCTAGTATAGGTTGTGAGGTACAAACTGAGAGACCTTTTCAGAAGATATATATAGATTTTTTGGGTAAATACCCAAGGTCAAAAAATGGTAATGCCTATATATTTATAGTGGTTGATCATTTTTCTAAGTTTGTGTTTTTGAAGGCTATGCGAGAAGCTACAACTAAAAACGTAGTACAATTTTTAGTACAGGAAGTGTTTCAAAAATTTGGTGTACCTGAAATATTACATAGTGACAATGGGCAACAGTTTACCTCAAAGTTATTTAATGAAATGATTAGTACATACAATATCACCCACATGAAAACAGCATTTTATTCACCGCAATCCAATGCCGCCGAACGGGTAAATCAATCGGTAATTACAGCGATTCGAACATATTTAGAAAACGACCAAAGAGATTGGGATTTGTATCTACCGGAAATAGAGTGTGCACTACGTACATCAGTTCATGCAGCGACTGGATTTACACCTTTCTTTGCACTATTTGGTTGTCATATTTTTTCAAATGGTTCGGATTATAAGTTGGCAAGAAAATTACAGTCTTTATCTGATCATAATATAGTTAATATAGAAAAAAATGATAGACTAGCGATAGTTAGAGAGAAAATAAGACATAATCTGAATGAAGCATATCAGAAGAGTGCACGTAGATATAACGAGAGAGCGCGGATAGTTAAATTTAGGCCAGGTCAGGAAATATACCGGAAAAATTTTGTTCTGTCCGAGTTTAAAAACAATATAAATTCAAAATTCTGTCCGAAATATATAAAATGCCGAATTCTAAAACCAGTAGGCAATAATATGTATCAACTGGAATCTCTCCAGGGCAAGCCGATTGGAGTTTTTCATGTAAAAGACCTAAAAATATAATTAAAATTACGAGTTTGATGTCAGTATTATAATATAATTAATAAATACATAATTATTTATTGTTGTAGACAATAATCTGGTATTCAAAACATAACAACTATCAACTTTAAATGATTTTTCGGTTTGGATGGATATATTATTTGCCCGGCTTGAGACTTAACAGGGTGTGGGAGTTCCCCACGTTTGGATTTTTTTTTTTTATGGGCAATCATTGTCAAGAGGTAGTCGCACACCGGTTCAACTGGCGTACACTTGGTTGCTCCGGAGTTTTGTTGCGCCTGTTTTCTTTTTATATTTCCGTTATGACTTAAAATGTTAACCAAATCTTTATTTTAAAATATATACGGTATTTTGTTCGACGATGGATTATTTATCTTGCCCAACTGAAATTTTTTTTTTAATTTTAGTTTTGATTAGAGTTTTTTTTTTTGGCACACAGAGGTATGTTAAATAACATAAATCATTGCTATTAATATTATTGGTTTAGGAATTGAATATAGAGTTAAATTTTTTTAGTAGTAAATTCAATCATGTTAGTTTTCAATTCTCAATTTTTTTTTTTTGTTGAAAATTTGGGAACAATTTGAAAATTGTCATTAGAAATTTTCATTCATCAAAGGAAATTCAAACAGTTAAGTTCGTTGTGAATTAAAAAAAAAAATAATATAAACGACAAATTGTGATATAAAGGATAAATAGTGATTATTTAAAAAAAAAAAATAATAATTAAAAGGACATATATCAAGGATATTTAAAAAAAATAAAAGGATATATAAAGGACACATATAAAAAAAAAGTTATAAGGATATAAATATATGGTGATATATATATGTAGTGGAAATAAAAAAAAATACAAGGATATTCCTAGGATGAAAAGGATATCCAGTACAGAATAAGTACCAGGCCAAGGATAAATAGGATAAAAAGAATTTCACTAATACTGGATTGTCCTGTAAATTTTTAAGTGGATTGAAGAAGCAACTATTCAAGGCAAAGTTACCGAATTAATAAATCGCAATAAAAAAAAAATTATTGATAAAAGTCGAAAAAAATACGTGACAATCTACAATCAAAACCATATGATCAGGATAATAATATTGAATCTGGATGGAAGTTTGTAAAAAGATAAGACCGTGAAAAAAAGTCAAGAAACCAGGTAAAACTGTGTCAGCCTAAAATAAATAGGCGGCAGTTATTTTTTTTAATTATAATTAAATGCGTTTATCCGCGGTTGGTGTATGGGTATACGGATATACCAATAAAAGAATTAAGAAATACCAATAAAAAAATAATGATTAAAGACAAGAGTGATTTAAAAACATAGTTATTTTTAAGCTGTTTTATTATTTTTTTTTTGTTGTTATATTTAAAAAAAAAATATTAAGAGTTATCTTTGTTTTATATTAATTAAATAATATTTTAATTTAATTTGTAATGGTCAATTTTTTTTGTTAGTGCCTCAATATGAAATATTTGTTTTGGTCATTCCTTATATGAGTTTCTGACAAGGAGAAAAAAAGAAATTAAGTGGTTGTGAAGTATATATGTGTATAAATCGAATTTGGAGCGTGTTTTTTTTATAAAGAGTTATTTATTGAATAAGGAATATGTCCACCTAAGAGAGCTCGTTTAGGTAGGAAGGTTTCTTTACCATTATTTTTTTTACTTTATGATTTTGCATTTTTAAATTTAGATATATACATATATATATATATATATATAGATTTTTTTTTTTTTTTTTGTCGAGGAGTTAACTCAAAGGTAGGAGGAAATTCATATTTTTGTTACATAAGAATAAATTAAATACAAAAATCTCTGTCGGAAAGGAAGGAAAGAGTAAAGGATTTAAAGGCTTAAATTATTTGTTATATTTATTTTTAAAATTTATATTTAAAGTTTAAGAAATTTGTAACACTTTTAAATCTCCTAAAAAGAGGCTTTTTCTCTTTTTATACTCGCCGACTTTCTCTCTCTCTCTCTCTCTAACCTAACTTTCTGTTAGTATTATTTAAATTACAAGCTTAAATTCATCTACAATTTATTTCGCTTCTTTTGTTGAACAAAAATGAAAATTGCAAAAATGAAATTTAAGCGCAAATACGGCTGTCTAAATATTTGAAAATAATTTTGATTATTTTATACAAATCTCCCAATCAAATTTCAGATATTTTTTTTTTTATTTTTTTTTTATTTTAAGTATTTTTAAAACTACAAGTAAAAATATATATAGGTTTACACCACCCACCATCTCTTGCTTACTTACTGAACAATAACACTACTCGATTAGCCTCCAATTTAGTCCAAAAACAAAAACATTCTCTAAAAGATACAGCCAAGCTTTATCTTAACTAAACTCAACTCAACTAAAAACAGACCAAAACGTCAGTCATTTCAGTCAGTTAATTGTTCAGTTTACTTGTGTGAGAGTATAGTTGTTCCTTATTTTGTTGTTAGTGTTGTTGTAATTTGTCTCCGTGGTCGCGCATAAAGTTCGAAAACAAGATGGAACCCTTTTCATCGGAAATATTATGGATTGTTATCTTAGGTTTTATAATTGCCTTCGCTTTGGCTTTTGGTATTGGGGCCAACGATGTTGCAAACTCATTTGGTACTAGTGTGGGTTCTGGCGTTTTAACCATACGTCAGGCTTGTGTTTTGGCAACGTTTTGTGAAATTTCGGGAGCTGTTTTAATTGGCTACAAAGTATCGGACACGATGCGTAAAGGCATTTTGGAAGTTAGTCTTTATGAAGGTTACGAAGAGGAACTCATGTTAGGATGTTTGGCAGCCTTAGCCGGTAGTGCTATATGGCTATTGGTGGCCACATTCCTAAAACTTCCAATTTCCGGTACGCATAGCATAGTGGGCTCAACTATTGGCTTCTCGTTAGTGGCCAGAGGTACCCAAGGTTTGAAATGGTCTACCATGGGTACCATAGTTGGTTCATGGTTTATATCGCCTGTTCTTAGTGGCCTTGTTAGTATTTTACTATTCTTGGCCATAAGAAAGTTCATATTGCGTGCCACCGATCCCCTCAAGGCTGGCTTTCGTTCGTTGCCCATTTTCTATGGTGCAACATTTTTCATCAATGTGATCAGTGTGATGTTGGATGGTCCCAAATTGCTTTATATGGATAATATACCCACCTGGTTGGCTGTGACTGTTAGTATTGCTTTGGGTTTATTGGTGGCCCTATTGACTCATCTGTTGTTAGTGCCCATGCAAAAACGTAAAATCGCTAAACAATTAAGAGCTAAGAATCCTGTAAAATTTCAATTTGAAGATTCTGTGGAGTCTTCGCCGTCCGGTAGTCCTAAGAAAAACCGTCGCCCACTGTCTTTGGTGAGCGATGGTAAACAACTGCCTGCGATTGCCGAAATAACCGAGCTGGTCTCGTTGACAGACAATTCGCCCAAAACCTTTAAATTGGCTCCCTTCACCATCAACGGCAAACCGAATGGCTCCACCCCCGATGGCTATAAAATTAATCCCGATATCATTAAGAAAGCCGAAGATCTTTTAGGCAAAGTCAGTTTAGATAATACTGATCTAACCATAACTAGTTTAAATTTTATCGATGAACATCAAAATGGCAATGGTTTGAATGGTTTACATAAAGCTGCACTTGTTACCTCGGAAAACCCCGCTCAACTAGAGGAGGAAGGTTTTAGGGAAAACGAGATTAGTACTTTACAATCGAAAGAGCTTCCTAAAAATATCGCTGTTAATAATAACATTAGCACTACCAAAGATATAAAAACTGGCTGTTCCTCATTGAACCCAGCTGAATGTGATAATAAGACGGATAAGAATTTGATTAAGGTCGTTGAAAGTGGCTCCAGTTTGGAAATGATGATTTCCTCCACCCTTTCGCCTAATTCGAGTAAAATTCCTTTGATTGAGAGCAAAGAGGCCATTAATGATTTTAAGAATACGCCGCTGGTACATCAAGACGAAGAGACAGAAGAGGTTTCTATGCTGTTTTCGTTTTTACAAATTTTAACTGCTACGTTTGGTAGTTTTGCCCACGGTGGTAATGATGTCAGCAATGCCATTGGTCCTTTAATTGCTTTGTATATGATTTATCGTGAAGGTTCTGTGATGCAAAAAGCCGAAAGTCCCATTTATATCTTAATTTATGGTGGCATTGGCATTTCTATAGGTTTATGGCTCTGGGGACGTAGAGTTATTGAAACAATCGGCAATGATTTAACCAAAATTACCTCATCAACTGGTTTTACAATTGAAATTGGTGCTGCTATAACCGTACTGCTGGCCAGCAAAATTGGTTTACCCATTTCAACCACCCACTGTAAAGTGGGCTCTGTAGTCTTTGTCGGTCATATTGCGGCGAAAGGAGTAAAAAGAAATGGCGAAAGTGATGCTAATGCCAAGCTAACTAAAGAAAAGGATTTGAAAATAATAGAACAACAAGACGCACAGGAAACCGAAACACCAGTACGTCCTGATGGCAGTGTTGATTGGCATCTGTTTCGTAACATAGCGTATGCCTGGATAGTAACGGTACCGGTAACGGCAATTTTAAGTGCCGCCATTATGTTTTTATTATGTGTAAGTGTAGGAATTAAAGTTTAAAATCAAACAAAACAAAACAAAAAAAAAGATGTAACATCATAATTTTGTTATTTATTCTATATAATTTTATATTAAGGCACATAGCTTTAAGAATTTAGTTGTTTTTCTTGTTAGTTTTATTTTCTTTTTATTCATTTAAATAAAGAAATGTTAGTGTATTAGATTAACTGAATGTAATTAGAATTTAATTTATATTGATATTTACTGTTAATAAAAGAATGATGTAATTGTTAATATTAGTGAACATATTAAAATGTGTGTGTTCTAAGTCTTTTGTTTGTGAGTTAGGTTGGATGTGAAGCAGGGATAAGTGTGTGTGTGGTATTTTGGGGGGCATTATATAATGGTCTTATTTCACCGAAGAATTTTAATGTCCCAGGTTGGGAGGGTAAAGGGAGGAATTACAACACCTATTTCTTCCCAAAAAAAAATGAAGGAGGACGTTTTGATAAGGCATATTATTTTTATTTTTTTTTAATATTTGATTTATTATTTTTAACCATTTTTTAGTTATTTTTTTGTTTTTCCATTTTTTTTTATTGTACTTATCCCGACAAGTAGTTAAGGGTTGGAACCTGCCCTGAATTTGCCTATGAGCTAGCTGGCATCAAAACTACTATGTGCAAAGGGAGACGTAACATTGGGCCTCAAAAGACCTATATTCACAGACCTGTTGTTCAAGATTCAGGTCCTAGGAACAGCGAGGTCTGATGCCCACATACACCACGCAAGCACTCCACAAAGCTTGAGAATACACAATGACAATTAGTGCCCCCGGGTGAAGGAAGGCTCTAGGAAACGTCAGATGGCACTCCCATTATCCTCGGACAAGCTACACTAGACTAATTATCTACTCTGCTAGAAAAACATAAAGATTAATGAAATGGAAGCCAGACAAAAATAATGGACAGGATAGAGACGCTTTGTGAAAGTCCTATGCTCTCAACAGGAAAACAATTTAAGGGTACTCATATAACAGACGTCAAATAAAATCTTGTATTTTAAAAGTTATATATTTAACGTAGTACGGAAACCTGCGTGTGTGAGTCTGACTCATAGTTGACATATTTATTTCTATCTGTTTTGACCCGAAATTTTCGGGATTACTAATAAATAATCAGGCTTGAAAAAATGTCTATATATCTAAACATCAATATTTTTTTGGCAATATATAGTTTAAAAATATCAATACAATATTTATCGATTCATTTATCGATATATCTTTTTAAATTTGACCATCCCTACTCCAAATGTGATTCTGAAAAACAAATTGTCTTAACCTCGTAAAATAATTTTGCTTAAACTTTTCTTAATTTAGCAATGTTTTGCAGACATGAAATCATGAAATCACATTTCTGTATTACAAATGAATTATTATTTTCACTTAAAAATAATATTAATCACTTTTTGTTTACTGTGTGTATGTAAACATAGTAAACATATTTTACATGTACAGTCTGTCAAGGAATTTTTTTTACATAGTGAAGAAAGTTTTGATTATGACTTTTATAATAGAAATTGTTATTTCGTTATTTATTTTTATTAATTTTTTTTACTAAATAAATTTTATCTATATGTTAACTTACAAATGCAATCAAAAAAGAAAACCCTGAAAAAATAAGAATAAAAAACGAGATTAAAAACAAAGTAAACTTCCGAAATTTTATTGTCAGGAAAATGTTTTTTTCATACTAAGAAAGATAATATGAAAAAAACAAAAAATGCAATGGATATGGAATTGTCAGATAATCAGTAATTTGTATGGCAAGCTTTGGCATCAATCACGGATTGCAGACACCCTTTTCAAAATTACAGCTTTTAACACATCTTGGCTTTTGAAACGCCTCTAAGATCACAAATTTTTAACTGGATAAATAATTAAGGTCTCTGAGCAGGAGTATACAGTACTTTGTCACAGATTTAGAAATTGACGTCCTAGCCTTACGTTTGAGGTCATTATTCTGATAAATTTTGAAATTCGGCTTCCCACTAGTATAAATTCTATATTTATTGACCCTAGAGGGGTTACTGCGTATTTCGATACGAAAGAAAAAAATTTCGAAACACTGCGTATAAGATATACAAAATCCGCATGATTTTTCTTTTGCGATTAGAAATACGCAGTAACCCCGCTGGAAATAAAATGACCATTTAATATATTCAGGTACTGATTCGCAACCATAGTGTTCACAATTAAACAAATTTCTCCAACTCCCTTACTAGATATGGACCTATAAAGCATTACAGAAATGTTTTCAAAATTTTCTACTGGAATTATGTTACGAATCTCTAACGCTTTTAGGGAAGTTTCAGCATACTCTATTGATCCCACCGTTATATAATGCAATATCTTTTCGTAAAATATAACGACATCCTAGTAGTCGACAGGTTTGGAAACATACGTTACATTATAAGCAATTGTTTCTTTCGAGAAACTTTTGATGAATATCCGTTCTACTGAAAGACGTGCCTAACCATTTGGTGGGAGACTGTCACGCTACATTCTTTTCTTAGTTAACTTGAAAGTGTTGTTGTGGATACCAAAGTGATCTTGTCTACCTTCTTCCTTAAAATTCGTTCTGTTCTCTCAAAAATCTTGCGAGGGTGACCAGTTGACTTTTATTACGACTTAAAATATTGTTAACAGTTAGCCTTGTTATAAAACACATTTTAGAAAATTCTTGCACTGTTTTTTCAATTGCGACATTATAATAAACCAACTGAATTAGATCAGTCGATGTTATTTTACCAAGCATTTTAAATTCCCGTAAATTTTCCGTTTTTAATACGTTTTTTAGGAAATCTAAACAAAAATTTCAATTAAACATATCATTGGTCACTCGACTGTAGAAAAAATTTTCTTGACAACTCAATTTTCATGTTTCTTTTGTTTTTCTTCCTTTTTAACCGACTTCAAAAAAGAAGAACGTTACCAATTCGTTTAAATCTTGCTTTTTATGTATGTAACCGCAGAACTCAGCCATTTTTGAACCTATTTAAAATTTTTTTTTTCTTTATATGAAAGGTTATGCTTTTAGTTTGGTCCCGTTTTAAAAACAGTTCATTATATTAAAAATTAAAGGGTGTCCCCATACAGCATACATGTTTTTTACGTGTATTAAGAACTGTAAAGGGCACCAAATTAAAAAAAAATGCGTATCGCTATAGCTCCCAACAGCAGAAATTAATAAAAATATAAATTTAAAATTTAAAGGGTGTCCAAATATGTGACGTAATTTGATCTATTTGGGCCTATCTGCTGAACCGTTGTAGACAAAACCTTAAAAATTTTACAGTGTCGATTACTATGACCGTTAAAATAAAATGTATAAATATTTAAAATTTTAAATTAAAGGGCGCTCCAATAGTTCATTTAATTTGATGTACATGCCCATACTTTTGAACAGTTGTATACAGAGCGCTGAAATTTACAAAGAACTTGTATTGCTAAGTCCTCTATTTGAATTTGGAAATAAAAGGGTGTCCCAATAGTTAATGTAATTTAATTAATGTATGTGACCAAACTTTTGAACTGTTATAGACAGAAAGCTGAAATTTACAAGGAACCTGTATTGTAAAGTCAACTATAGCAAGTATACAATTTGAATTTAGAAATTAAAGGGTGTCCCCATAAATTATGTAATTTGATCTATATGGCCCTATCTTTTGAACTCTCTTGAAAATTAGGCAGAATGTCCACTACTTTCTCTGGTATAATAACAAGTATAAATATTTGGAATTATAATGTAAAGGGTGTCCCAATAGTTCATGTATTTTGATATATATGGGCAAACTTTTGAACCGTTATAGATAGGATAGGATAGTTGAAATTTACAAAGAATCTTTGTGGCCAAATCCTCTATAACAACAGGTCTTTAATTTAAAATTGTAATTTAAAGGGTGTCCCAATAGGTGATGTTATTTGATCTATGTGACCCTATCTTGAAACCGTTATAGACTTAGGTTTGGATGGTCTCCCCATAAAAGACATATGCTGGAGAAAATAGCTTAACTTTTAAACAGTAATAGGGAGAGGCTTGACATTCACATAGTCTTTACTTTTTTCCCTAATTTTGGCGCATCTTTTATTTGGTTTAAATCTAATTCTTACAGATTACTTCTTACATTCTAAGTTTAGAGTTGGTGCCCTTCTATCTATTTTGAAGTCGGCTTTTTTTTTTGCAAGAATTATTTAATTACAATTGTGGCTTTTTTTCTATCTTTTGGTGTTGTTTGTTAGCTAATAATTAGATAAAATGGAGTTAATAAAATCATTAACTTAAACATTAAAACGACACTATGCCTTTATAATGGGTGATTTTTTTGAGGTTAGGATTTTCATGCATTAGTATTTGACAGATCACATGAGATTTCAGACATGCTGCCAAAGAGAAAGATGCTCAGTATGCTTTGACATTTCATCATGAATAGACTTACTAACGAGCAACGCTTGCAAATCATTGAATTTTATTACCAAAATCAGTGTTCGGTTCGAAATGTGTTTTATCGACAAATTTTGTTCAGCGATGAGGCTCATTTCTGGTTGAATGGCTACGTAAATAAGCAAAATTGCAGCATTTGGAGTGAAGAGCAACCAGAAGCCGTTCAAGAACTGCCCATGCATCCCGAAAAATGCACTGTTTGGTGTGGTTTGTACGCTGGTGGAATCATTGGACCGTATTTTTTCAAAGATGCTGTTGGACGCAACGTTACGGTGAATGGCGATCGCTATCGTTCGATGCTAACAAACTTTTTATTGCCAAAAATGGAACAACTGAACTTGGTTGACATGTGGTTTCAACAAGATGGCGCTACATGCCACACAGCTCGCGATTCTATGGCCATTTTGAGGGAATACTTCGGAGAACAATTCATCTCAAGAAATGGACCGGTAAGTTGGCCACCAAGATCATGCGATTTGACGCCTTTAGACTATTTTTTGTGGGGCTACGTCAAGTCTAAAGTCTACAGAAATAAGCCAGCAACTATTCCAGCTTTGGAAGACAACATTTCCGAAGAAAAAGAAAAAGTTGCCCAAAATTGGACTTTCCGAATGGACCACCTAAGACGCAGCCGCGGTCAACATTTAAATGAAATTATCTTCAAAAAGTAAATGTCATGGACCAATCTAACGTTTCAAATAAAGAACCGATGAGATTTTGCAAATTTTATGCGTTTTTTTTTTAAAAAAAAGTTCTCAAGCTCTTAAAAAATCACTCGTTAATAAAAGCCAAAATTAAAACATTTTTTATTATATAAAAGCTATACTTGACAGACTGTATGTACATAAAAAATATGATATAATCATGTTTGTACTCTCAAAATTTTATTAATAATCATGTTTTTAAAACTTTTTTTTAATTGTAAAATTTAAAAGTGAAAATATGTTGCTGTTAAAAATTTAATATTTAATGCATTTATTACAAATCTGTATATCGACAAACAATGAGAGTATTTTTTTGTTAATTAAGCAAAGTTTAAAGAAATGTAAAAAGAATCGGAAGCTAGTAACAAAAACAAAAAACAATAAAACTAAAAAGCTCTTGCTGCTGCATTTGTAAAGGTGTAGCACAAATTAAGAGGCAACTAAGCGTACAAACTCTTCTAACTGAGAAAATTAAAAAATTAAATAAAAAAAATATATTTAAGAAGGTTTATTTTTAGTGATTTAAATCATTTTATGGTTTGAGGTTTTTATAGGTTTAATAATGGATTTAAAAAATCGCCTAATCTAAATGCACGGTCCAAGTGATTTATTTCAGAGAAGTTGTAGTAGAATTTTTGTGTTCATAATGTCAAGCAATATCAAAATGGAGAACCAAGTTTTTGCTTGGTACAACACAGTTATAGTGAAAGGTATTGAACCAACCAATTTCCATATTTTCATATTTTTTGTGCGGATTTAGACTTTTTTTTCAAGTTTTTTTATCCATATCTTTGAAGTTAAAGTTTATGGTCGGAAGTATCAGCGTACAATGGAGAAGAATTAAAATATTTTGGAAATAATTTAGTAATTTGTAAAGAGCTAGACCCATTGATCTACAATTAGATATGCGCATAGCAGAGGAGTATGAGCTGAAGTTTTGACGTTATCCACATACCAGGGTTTGCTGGAGCTATATGGTCTCAAATTTGGATACGTCATACCTAAAAATTATTTTGGAGCTTCAATGATGCTAATGTGTGTAAATTAAAAGATTTTTAAAATGAAAATTTTTAAATTTTTTGATACTCTAGTCCATTTTTTTAAATATTGAGAAGAATTTTCAAAATTTAAAAAAAAAATTTGACAATTTTCAACTTAAAAATTCCAATTTTATAAATTTTTTTTTTGTATTTTAGTCTGAAAAAGGGCCATCAAACTTTTTCTGATCTTCCCACAAGCATATGCTTGGACGTACACTAGAACCGATTTGTATACCTCGCAAAATTATTCTTTTTATTTTTAATGTCATTTTACATCTTGAGTAATTTCCTTCAGATTGGAAGGCTTCCTTAATCACTAAACCAGGAAAAGACCACACAAAAATTTAATCGTACAGACCTATAGGCTGTATTCCGCACTAACAATTCTGCTTTAGGAAAAAATATAGTACGATCGAACAAACTCACAGGTTAGCCAATGTTGTTAAGAACATTCGATAAGGTATGGCATGAAGGCCTAATATACAAGTTAAAACAGAATTTGCCCGTAAACCTATGGAAGCTGCTATTTTTAACCGACCGACAATTCATTGTGAAAAGGAGGTTTTTTGAGCTCACCTCAGCCAATTGAAGCTGGAGTTCCAAGTTTCAAGTTATTATATTGGGGCCCTTTTTATACTTATTGTGTACTTCAGAGATGACAACTAGTAAACGAATCCACACATCCATAAAAATCAATAAACAAAAATGTACTCATATAACTTTTACACTGCGTAGGGACTCATGCCAACCTATTCGCATAAATAACCACATAATACCTCAGCTTTCAGACGTCAAATACCTCGGCATACATTTTGACCATCGTCTTACTTGGAAACGCCACCCACAAACGAAGTTAACACGAATGAAGTTAACAGCAGTCCAAATAAACTGGCATTCGAAACTCTACTCTCCACTCTCAGCTTAGATTGCAAACTTCTATTGTACTAGTCAGTTCTGAAACCAATTTGGTGTTATTACATTCAATTATGGACACCGCCTCAGCTAGCCAAAATAACATTTTACGTACGACTACAGTTGCTCCTTGGTGTATTAAAAAGTTGAACATTCACAAAGATCTAAAAGCAGAAATAGCAAAACATGTAGTAACGCATTTAAAGAAGATCCGTACATCAGAGGGATAACCCGCTACTAAGAGCATCCGTGAAAAATACATTTTTTTTTCTAGCACTGGCTGGACTTAACAAGCACATTTACATATTTATTTTTTTTAGATTTAGGATATGAGTAATTATTGCTGGTTCAAACATATTGCAGATACAGATGTGATCAAGATTAACGTCGGCACCTAGCCGTGTTGGCGCTTATCCGACGGTGGTCTTACCACCGAGTAAAATAAAAGCGTGCACTAGCACTCCCATTGTGTAGTACAGCACACTCTACGATAACGTGCCGTGTGTAAAAGAAGGCATCGATACCGCACTAGATGCACCGCACAGTCACAATGAGTAAAAATTTATAGAATATGGTAAACCATGGACTCATGTCTTAATGACATTATTGTACCCTCGGGGGTATTGGAGATGTAATGTTTATTTTTTTTTATTGAAATTACAATAAATAATAAAAAAAATTTTGCATAAAGCGTTACTTTCTATTTTTAAATTTAAAGAAATCGCATGATCTAAGAAATTTGGGAAAATGGGCGTGTCAAATCTGCAACGAAGGCCTATTTTGCGTATCTTCTGACATCTGAACTTTGTCGAGGGATTTAAATTGTTAAAGAATAGCTTAATGTCCAGTATTGCACTAAAAGGAGATTGTTAAATGTCAAAACAAAAATCAATAAAATAAGTTTGTTTTTGTTGAGATTTTCTAAAGCTTTATTGACTCTCCCTCGTATCTGTGATTCACTGATTTGATTTTTTTACATTAGTTGTGAGTTAAATTTCATTACCTTTTTTACGTCAAACTGCATTTTGACATGCTGCCTTCAATTTCCGGTCTCGGTGTTTTGAAGCATAAAGACAGCCCAGTTACCCTTATGACTAAAAAGTTGTACACAAATTTATGTGTATTGTACATACATTCGTATATAAATGCAACAACTATTAAATTGTTATTATTTTTTTTTTGTTCTAGTACTATCGATTCAAGTTCAACGTCATGCCACTTGTTTTTCAATATAAAAAATTGTATTTGTTTTTAGAATAGGGCTAAAGTGGAAAAATTTAACTTTAATTATCTGGAATAAAAAAATAAATCCGCGTACATAGAAAATAATTCGTTGCGCTATAATCATTTTGATTTAAAGTTTGTTTGGTGCAGAAGTAAGTCCCAAATGTAATAAAAACAGCAAAAAGAAAAAAAACTAACACTTGCCTTATACATATGTATATACATGTATGTGTATTGGTTCCAAAGCCAAGAGGCTGGTTTTGAGCTTTTTTTAAACTCCACTAACATAATTTATGGAAGGTGAACTCACTAGGAGAGGCTAAATATAATATATATATATAAATATATATAATATATATTCTAGTGATTTTTTATATGGAGTTTGACATTTGAAAGTCATTTTAAGGAGATAAAAATGTCTTTTAAATGTCAAACTCCATATAAACAAGTAAGAATGCTATATTCGGCCATGCTTCGCCATAGTAATACAAGATATTGTGTTACCCTCTTAAGTATCTTTAAAAATTTTTTGTAAATTTTTATTAAAAATTTTTTGGAGAATTTTTTGTAATTTTTTTTCAAAATTTTTGTAATTTTTTTTGTAATTTTTTTTTTTTTTTTTGTAAAAGTTTTCTTGTTTGACTTTAATTACCACAATTTTTTAATCGTTTAAGCTTAGAATATAAAAAACTTCACATTTTAAAACACTCATATTTTTCACAATGTAAAAAATCGTCACTTTTTAAGAACAAATCGACAAAGCGGAATTTTGCAATTTTTGGAACTAAAATCGTCAAAATGACGATATATCGTCCAATGCGGCAGCCGTGTTTCTAAGGCGTAAATGGGGATTTTGTATTTTAATCTCTAGATTTATCGTGAATTTTCGGCTATAAAATTTTAAGAAGTAGCATTAATACGAATTAAAAGTAAAAATATTCCAAAATGAATTACAATTATTATTTGTTTGTTGCAAATCCTTCTGTTTTTTTTTTCCTTTCGTCAAATGTGTGTAAAATTTATTTGTTAATTTTTCATGTGTTTTCTTGATTTCGAACAATTTAGGTTATACACGATAACCCAAGCGATTACACGTGGCTGATT